>PNEQ01002956.1:21331-105943 GCA_003012365.1 Medauroidea extradentata | reverse complement strand
TCACTGCATTGCAAGACAGATTCTATACCGCAATATGTTTCAACCGTTCCAAAAAATGCAACTATTTGACAAATGATTTTCTCCGAAATGGCCAACGCTAGCAATTTCTGGCAAGGCATTTTATTTGTAATTATTGCAGCCTATTTAAAATTGTGAAGTTCAACGTTAATTATGGTGAATTGTTTGAGAGCTTGAAGTAGTATTAAGGGGTCATGACCAATTTTAACAATAATGGGACAATTAATTATCAAACTAAATTATTTGGAATGAAGAAAATCCATATAATGGATGCTGTGCAGAATTTCGCTATTTAATGTTAATTAGTTTTCGAAATTTAAATGGAAAATTTTTAAAGCCTATATTAAATGTAGCATTGCTCCATCTGTATTCACTATAGGGACAAATTTAAAACACACTTTTGACATAGTTTTTTAGAGCTATCATAACACAAAAAGTAACAAACTTCATCCTCACTCACCAATCATATATTTTTATACTATTTTATATGTATATTATGCAGAGTACTGAAAGTAAAAAAAAAAAGTTGTATACAATGCCTTAAATAGTTTAATGTCTAGTTTGTAATAATATCTTGCCGAATATTACAGAGAAAAGTACATAATATTAAAATTTGTTAAAACAATATGCTGGAGAATTTTTTGAATTCTTGCATACAACTTTAAACGCTTGCACCTTGCAGCTATAAATAAAGCCAATATGGTGTCTAATATAAGTGTGAGGAAGTTGTACAACTGGCATAAACAATCTGGGAGCTCGTCGAGACTTCCTCTGGTAATGACATGACGTGCCGAGGCCCCTGATGCTGATGTCACGAGTGGCGTGACGAGCCGAGACTTATTCCGGTCATTTTACCACAAAGTTAAAATTTGCATTTAATAATTTTACATTGCTAAATAAATAAGGAATTATAATTTACATTAAAGTTTACACAAATATAAATATTTACACTTTTTACGTTAAATACCTTTTGCTCAATATATAAAAATCATTAATTTCTGGTAGTAAATGGTAATATCGTTGCTGACATCATCAAGCAAAAAAAGAAGGTAATAATATTCAGTTAAAATAATTACCAAGGAACACTTGGAAGCAAAAGAGTGAGCAATTCGTGAAAAATATGTAAAATAATTAAAGAGATCCTTGTAAAATATTTGCAAAAATCCAATGTATTGACCTCCAGTAGCATAGAAACATTAATAAGGTGGGTATCAAGTTGGCCAATGAAATTAACAGTCAGTAAGGCGGCCAGGGGAATGTTATTATTATAACTCCAACTAAATTATTTATTTTTTAATTTAAAATGTTTTTCTTTTTCGGATTTTTTTGGAAACTGGGGTTATAAACACACTGTCAAAGTCAAAGGTCAGTGTCATCGAAAATGGCAGCTGCCTCCACATATGGCCCAAAATCTACTCCTACCATGAATCCACCTGGGTCTCTATTGCCGAGGGTAGACAACACTACTACCTTTATTTTTCACTAAGGTGTAAATGTGAGTTACCAGCTTCTTACACTAAGTTTACACTACATGATTAATAATACAAATCACAGTCTGTAAACCAAAATACGTACTTGCGGTACAAAACATTATTATTAAAAATTATTTTTACTAGGTAATTAACTACTACAAAACATGCATATTCTATTAACATAATGTTGCGTGTTGGCCTGGCTGTAGGCATGTTACATCGTGCTGGGTGGACAGTCCGATGATCAAACCACAGAGACGTCATTGGAATTTCACATGTTTATTTCGGAAGTTAAGTGTACCCCGGGATTCCTTGATGACACCTCTGTCTACGTGGCTGTCGGCAGGTATGAGTGAGTTAATGTCTATTTTTAGACCTCTGGTCATCATGTTGCTCCGCCGATTGACGTTACTAAACGTGGCGTATAAAAGCCTCCGAACTGCAAAATAAGGGAGTCTTGTGAAGTCTTTTGGAGACCTATGTGAGTGTGAAGTGACACACGAGTGTGGTATTGGTTGGCGTGGGCGCCACTGGGGCGACGACGAATGTCGTGAGAAGTGACATGCGGTGGGGAAGACACACTTGGGGTGTTCTGTTGGGGCCGGAGACGACTAGAAGCAACGCCTTGGCAGGTGGCATCGTGGCGGCGATGGCAGGCGTCGAGGCCGGGTTACACCAGCGGGATGCAGACGGGAAAGACAACACTTGGGGTGTTGTGTCAGGGCGGCGGAGTTGACAAGGGGTGCTTTGCAGGCGGCAACACGACGGCAGTGGTAGGCGTCGAGGTTGAGTAACATCAGCGGGTTACAAAAAGGACGAACAACCCTTAGGTTGTTGTATCGGCGGCAGCAGTGAAGAAGGTGTTAGCGTGCTACAGAAAGGTGGTGAGCTGTGGAGAACAACCCTGGAGATGTTGTATCGGCGAGAGCAGGCACTGGCTACTTAGGCCAGTTCGTTATTGGTCTTGCTAGAAGAATGTGCTACGCTTGTGGAAAGAGACTGGTGAAGACATCTTGGTGACGTCGGAGTCTACTGTGAGGCTGCAGGCACATACCTCCGGAGCACTATTGGGCGAAACAAGAGGACTGCTGCTGCGGGTTTATGGGCAAAAATGGAGGTTCGTCACGGGAGTCGAACGGAAGGCCTCGAGAGTGAAGACAGTGGTACACTCGGTGTGCTGCGCAACACATGGTGAACCATTACCACTTGAGACTGTTTAGGTTGGACATTGTTATTATTTGGAAGACTGTTTATTGGATATATAACTGCATTTTTATTGTGATGTGTAGTCATTAATTAATAAATGGTAAACATTGTTGTTCTTTAGTTTTCAAAGTTATTTAATGTTTCTGTGGCGCAGTAGTAATTATGTGCATAATAAGAGTGCTGTGAATGTTATAGTTTATTGATGTTTTGTGTATTTTCGTAAGCTTTGTAAGCTAGTAAATCAATAACTTAATTAAACTCTTTTATTTATAGTTATAAAACCTGTATTCCAAAGAGCTCAGGGAATTTCCCACGTGTACATTTTTGCAACCTTGTTACAATTGAATCCTTGAAAATGCATTGTAATAATTGTGAAATTTAGACTTATCATATTATTAACATCAACATCCAATCTAAAATTACAATTATATTGATGTTGAAGTTGGCAATAATTCCATACATTTTGTCCCTCTGACTTGAAAATTTTTGATTTTCCTCCATTTTAATCTGTTGATTTATAGAACTTCTGCGCTTTTTTTAAGTGAAAGAACAGCTAATTTTGAATGACATGAACTGCCAACCAAACAATGTTAAAAAATCCTTCATACAAATTTACTCAGACATAAAGCAAAGGTCAGATCTTAGCGTGACAACTCAAATAATAGGTTGTCATTAAATTTATTCCAACATCCATTTATTTATCAAATACAATAATATTGACAAATAATTAAAATAAAAAAGTAACCTAAAATTCAATATTTCATATTCAAGATCACATTCGTTGCAGAGTCGCGAGAGTAAACCGAAAAGCGAAACACGTTGGAATGTTTTAATTTTCAAAGAAATTTATATACATAATACTTCTACGTAATTATAAGTCACAATTATTGTAGTGAATAGCGACAAAATTAATGTTTACAATGGTCGATAAACTAGACATATAATGAACACTTTTAACGTTAATATCCTTAAGACTTATTTCCATCGCAGGTACATAAAATTAAATGTATGTAATGAAATATACAATTGCATTAATTAACATGTATTTTAACATATATGTTTTGAGTTTTTTTTTTGTAATATACACACGTTCACATACAGACTAAAATTAAAATAAGATACATTTTACTTAGTTATTTGCTATCACTATAGACGTAAAGTGTACAATCAACAACTTTAAACATCGATCACGGTAAGTCGTGTTACACACTAGAAAAAATCATACATATCCCTTTTAATAAGCTTATAGGAATTTAAAAAAAATTCGTATCAAAATAAACACAAAGAAATCACTCATACAGTCCTCCTCGAGTATAATAAAGTCGAAAAACACGACTTATATTCCGAAGGGGTGTATTAATACTTAAATGTGAAGTTAACGGAGAATTTTTTTACTGTAACGCAATTAGACTGAAATATATGTAGGAAAGATTTAGAGTACTGCGCTGTTAAAATATGACTTACAAATTACGAAAATTCGGACTAAGACCTTAACCTGAAAATTAGGGTGAGGTGAGACAGACAACGAGGTCTGCAGAGCCAAGGAGTGTGAAGTTAGGTGAAGGAACAACACACGTTCATGCCTAAGCCGAGGTTCGAACACAGGGCCTCCTGCACCGTAGACCGGTGCCTAACCAACTGCACTATGGAGGCTGGCCTGGATATTAGGAGATCCGAAACATAATTTATACAAAAAATGTGACTGTAGCACTTGGTTGTTTCCTGTGTATATTAATGAAGGGCCGATTGCTAACATACATGCCATTTCGAGTTACTAAGTTTAAAGTAGACGTCATCGAAAAATTAAACTGCCCATGTTCCAAGAAAGACATTTAATGTCTGGTATACTCGCTTCTCATACCTTCAGTAAAATTTTACTGTTATGGGGAAGCTAAGTATTTTAGATTATTGATGCTAAGACAGTTAACATTTTCAGTTCTAAAATGAATCTGAGATGAATGTCCAATCCACCTCAAGTACTGTAAATTATGTATTGCAGTGTGTCAGATATTGTATAGTGTTGACAATTATTGCTAATATGAAAAAGCTGTTAAAATTTATATAAGTTGTAAAGTCAGAATATTAACAGTGACCAACTTGCCGATTAGTGTATGCTGATGCCATTTTAAATGACGCACTGTCATTTTGGCACAAGTGGCTTTTAATGGGTTATAGTTATCTAATGCACAGGCCACTGAAAACACACAGCATGCATTTCAATGATATCTCGTCGGGTAGAGTTGCGTGTAACATCAGCATCATATTCTAATCGGCAAGTTTGTTGCTGGCACCAGACTTGTTATTTAATTGCTGGAACATGGCTATTTTCTCGCTAACTGCCACATTTATAACAGTAATTCAAGACTGAAATATTTGAACCTACCTTCCTGTCTCTACGTGTTAGTGTGTAACCTCACAAAAAATGTTCAACCTATGGACTGAATTTCTTCAAACTTTGTACACATGTATTGTACTTTGCAAGCGGACTTGCCAATTATGTGGTTTGCTTAAGACGAGTTTATATTTTTGAAATTGTGACAATTTAATATATATTTTTAATTTCACTATATACCTGAGAAATCATTTTACAGAAATTCATAAAACAATATGCGCTCAGAATTGAATAATTTTTACATAAATCCCTTATCCGAGAAACAATTATTCGAATTTCATCAATCTTAGCAAGCCAACATTTGTAGTACTTAGATGTCGTGACGTTTGTGTATGTTTGCTCATGCCATGGTCATTACATTAAAACGACAACCATTACAACGTTCGCAACGTATCCCAGGATTAATTATTTCAGAATTTGGTTAAAGTAACACGAAATATTTTCTGACTGCTAAAAAAAATTATTTGTGGGTATTTACACTGCAAAATTTATTCTTGGTCACTACAAATAACCTTTCGTTGACACCACTAAAATATTGTGGTCTCCGCAAAGCTATTTTGTGGTTACTACAAAATAATTCTGCAGGGAAGGTTTTCTACAAAAATTTTCTTTCAGTGATGCTCGTCAAGCATAACATCGTTTTAAATTTATTTGACCTTGTTTGTTTGTAAGGTTAACGTAATTCATCCGGCGTGAATAATGCGTGACGTACTTTGGACGCAGGAAGTGAGAACGTGTATTGTTTACCGATGCGTAATGTAAGCGTGTAATGAACGTTTCTCTAAGAAAACATTCTGTACTCGAGGCGGTAAGTACTTCAACTATTAATCATGTTTCGATTGTGTAATTGACGTAAAGAGAGTCTTAGAGTGTCTGCAAGATAAAATTATAATCTTTTCAAGATCAGAACCAAATTTGAGATTATGCGCACATTTGTTAGGAAGAAGCAGGACTTAAACCTTCGCTAAACAAGTTTAGCGGAAATATAAGAAAAACTAGACAATTCCAGATAACTGATTTTTTTTTACAAGTACGTTTTGTTTGAATGTGTTATCATAGTAATACGTCTAGTATGAAGTAATTTATTTTAACATGGATTTCACTCGTACTCCATGCCCATAGGCTATATGAGCAGAACCTTTAAGTGATATTTTAGAGGAATTTGGTATTTTCGGTTTTTAACTCCTGACTAAAAATGTAGCGGTGTTGTCTGTTGCCTATGTCTGTGTATCTGTGGATTCGTAGTTACAAAACAGATGGAACTATTTTAATGCAAATTTTTAAAATCGAATGTTAGTTCCTACGGGATAGTTCTTAGAATTATTTGATAGAAGTATGTTCAGCTGTTTCAAAGTTATGAGCCCTTTTCCAAATTAGTGCAAGAATTACAAATACATATAACTGAATCCATGTTGTACTTTATTTATTCAATCGATTTATTCAATCGACTTGAATATATGAAAATGCTTGTAAATCCAATAGTCCTGGAATGACGTAAAGTTACGTAAATACGCGTTGTGTCTACATAATTCATATTAGTCGGTCTTTGCAACCAAGTGTTGTCTAGCACACACTCTCTCTCTCTCTCTCTCTCTCTATATATATATATATATATATATATATATATATATATATATATATAAAGTATTACTCTCACTCATTCATTCATACATGCACACATTCACACACGCTATGCGTGTTATCGGGTTCTCTCCATGCCAAGCTATCTTCCCCTCCTGCGGCCGGCTAGTGTGTTTGTACCCCCTCCACTCAGCGTCGCCACGCTTCGCTCATGCAAGGCAGCACCGCCCGGCCCTTCCAAGCCCGGCAACAGACATTTGCACGTCTCCCAAATTGCACGCCAATTAGATCTGTAACACTGGGGTATTATTACATGTATCGAAAGCCAAAGGATTGAGCTATGCTTTCCAGGATGTAGATTCATATTTTACCTTAAAGCACCTAGGCGCCACAGCTGTAAAAATTGTGCTTTTTTTTAGCCAATTTCACACATTTTTTTTTGTCTGGAAATATAATCGATAGGAAAAAGTAAATCCTGGCGGCGTAGATTATACTCTTCTACCATCCCTTAAAAAACTCGTATTCCTATATAAATTACTTACGAAGTTACACGTGTAGGTGCAAACAGTGATTTTACAGAAAATATCTTACTGGTGATTCCCCTTAAAGGCTCTGAAGTGACGGAGTTATAAATCGACCTTGAAGTGCGTATCTGATGCCGCATCACCACAACAAGCCAAGCACTGAAATGGCTTTCAAGGTTCCCGCCAAACAGTTTTTTCTTTAAGACTTTCAACGAGAACACTATATTTTCATCGTACGGTGTGATAGGTAAAGGTCCCCTATATACCTATTTTATTCATGGGCTTTAGAAAATAAATACCTTTACATAAAAATTACTGTGAAAAATCCCCATTCAGCCGTTTTTTCTTTCAAAGAAATAATTGTTAGAACCGGAAGTAGTGTGTGGCAAACAAACAGTTTATGTAAGTGTCCTTAAACACTTTTCGTAGCCTAACCGCGTGACCACACGTGGAATGGTTTCCGAATAAAATCAGGAATTTTTAAAAATCTGCCAGCCTCTTCACTATCCTAGTAGGCGGCGCCCTTAAGGGTGTTCAAGTGCGATAAAGACATAGTTTTATATTTATATGAAATAGTGTTAGTTTTATAGATGATATTTGTGAGTGCAGTTTCCTCTTACGAAACAATTTTAGCTGGCGCAGTTTTCTAATAATGGTGCGCCAAAGTAAAAATTTGCATGTTCTGCTGCCATACAAATAGTGTTAACCTATTAACCTACGTAAGTGAAATAATTCACAGTGTAATAACATACTATGGGCTACGTAATAAAACATTTGGAAAATATCCTGCGAACTGTTTTTGTATTTTGAAAAAATTTCTGAGTAAGCATATTTTTTATCTGTAATTTTGCGATTTTTTTTAAATTAAAAATTTTAAGATGCAGGTGTTTTAAAATGTTTTACTGCATATTTTAGGGGAGTGAGTGAGATATTTTAGTCAGCACTTAACATCGAGGTCTTCAGCGCTTGTGAGGGGTGACAAGAGGTGAGTATGGAGTAGCGCAGGAATGAAATGGCGGGGGAAACGAAGATCCCTGAGAAAACCGGCCGACCAACGGCATCGTCCGGCACGATTCCCACATGCGAAAATTCGGGGACCGACCCCGCCGGGAATCGAACCCGGATCGCCTTAGTCGGAAGCGAGAAGTCTGACCGCTCGACCACTGTAAGTTAACAGGGAATTATTTTGTTTAAGTAGGTCAATCGGTTTTCACTATTTGCATGACAGTGTAACAATCTAATTTTGACTTTGACATCCCGCTATGAGTAAACTATGACAGCTAAAATTGTTTCGTAAGAGTCAAATGTATTAACAGGTATCGTCTACAAAATTAACAATATTTCATAAAAATTATAAAATTATGATTTTATCGCACTTGAACACCTTTAAGAGTTAGTGTTCTTTCTAGGTACTAATTTATTGGTTTTTCTTGCCATTTTTGTTTCAGGACAGGAAATTCGAAAAGCACCACAATGGAAACATAGCTATTAAAATAAAGACGTAATTGGACAAAGTATTCCGAAGGGAACGAATCCACAAATTACTCGAACTGAGATATACGAGCTCAAAGTCTACTTTGCCCATATACAACTGGTAAAAAATTGATTTTTCTGACCTCTTCTGTTTATTCAAATATTAAGATTTAACACGGGCTATTTTTCTTGAATGTTTTCTTACATACTTCTTCTACGTGGTGTAATTATCTCCATATAAACTACTTTGTGGATTGGTTCTGGTCTGCATAACTCAATCCAATTATGTGTTCTTAGTTCAATTCTTATCCGTCTAGTGAGAGGTAAGATCAATAGCTATGTTTCCATTGTAGTTCTTTTAGGACCGTATCTATAAACGGCTTTCGAATGACAACCAACTGCTCACAAATGATTTCTCTATGGGGATAGTAGTTGGTTGTCATACGAAAGCCGTTTATAGATACGGCACTAAGAATTTACTATCGTGAAAGAAAAATAGGCATGGAAAACCAATAAACACATAGGAGGGATACCGACTCTTTAAGATGGTCGGGTCATGGAACTGGAAACAGTCTTCCCAAATTTACGTCCAGTACGTTAGCACTGCATAACACCACTTAATTTGCAGGAATAGGATGAGGAACCCTGCGATTCTTTGGCAGAGAAATTTACATGTATAGAAACATACTATCTTTTTAATGATACAGCAAATAATATTTTTATTGTAAGATACAATTTTATGTGATGTACGAAGTAAAGCAAACGTTAACATGTAAACTCGGCATAATGAATAAATTACAATAATTTATAATTATAGTTACTCAATTTATTTCACAAATATTAAAGCACAAATACAAATAAAATTAATTATGATGATTCCGTTCCAGAAGACCGGTAGAAAACCCTTAAAACTTTGTCCAGGACATTATTCCAAACTGAACCAGCTTCGCTTCAATAAAACATGGAAGAAATCGTTATTTCGGGCATTTCCGGTCGTTTACCAGAATCAAGCAATGTCGAAGAGTTTTGTGACAAACTCTTTTCTGGCGTAGACTTCGTCACAAACGATGACAGACGATGGACTCCTGGTAAGTAGTGAATACATATGATCTTACTAAAGTGTGTATAGCGTATTTTATTTTAATAATGGTTTAATTGTAGCGACCAGCGTTTCAGACTGCTGATAGCACACTGGGCCAGTGTATATATTTATTTAAATGTATTTTTCAGACTTATATTACGATTAATCATTCCTAGTTAAACACTGTTATTATTAATTCACATTACTAAATTTAATCAAAAGTTATAGCATTAACAACGTGATATAGCACGGAAAAATATTATTATTTGCAAAATGTATTTTTTTATCTTCTTATGTGATGTAAAATTATCACAAGCAATCAATGGGCTTATAAACTGCAGCCATTATTTACAATTCTTTAGTATAGTTGTTGAAACACCATTCGACGATTTTTAATTAATGTGCCGTAGCAAAATTACTGCTAAAGTCTATATCGTATGGAGTGAGTTATGGATAGGCAAAATTAATTATAAAGTTTCTGCAAGTATAAACTTACTGTACTTAAATGCTATACCTAAAGATACCGAACACATTTCTTCATTGAAATATGATATAAAATGTATAAACACTTTTTGTTTTGCTAAAATATACGCCACTTTTGAGTACTGTTACTTTGAAATTAATTGATATCTTTTTACACGTTTGAAAATATTTCCTTCAATCTCAATGTACATGCAGTGTTTAACAATGTGATATTTATAAGCTTCAGCCACACCATATGCCTATTTTCCAAATTCCGGCCATTTGAATTTTGAAGTTGCTATGTCATGAATCGGGAACGAATTTACCCATTTTATATTTAATATTTCGCAGTACAATGTTTCAACTTTTAATTCTGTAATATGCATTGTTATAGAATACTGCAATTGAATTATAGAACAAAGTGAACAAACAAATATTTAATGGCACTGAAAAAATGTTATCTATTCAAACAATATTTAGTAGTTTATAGTACTGAGCATTAATACAAACTTAATTTATTGATAAACTTACATTGTTTTAGTAAAGAGCGCAGCATTATAAAATGTAGAATTCTTATCATACATCAAGAACTACAATACAGATTCTAACATATTCTAAACGGTTTACTGTCCAAGCTTTTAATTATTTAATGTTTATCGTACGATCACACTTTCGGTAGACAGCGCAAAATTAATAAATTGATAATTTATGTTAAAACAATAAAAATGTTAACAAATTACTATGAAACTCTTTATAATGACTGTTAATCTGATAAACGCAAAAAGGTGTATTTTAAATCAACAATTTTAGGTATACCACAACATGAGTAACTGTATGTTACGTATTATTTAGGGTACTAGTATAAGCAGTATATTTTAGTTCTTTCTGGAATAGTAGCCGAAAAGTGAATAATGTGACGTCATAATGTGACGTCAATTCCTCCGGCCACAATTTTCTACATTTCCCCCACTCATCTCACAAAATAACCCTTTTACCTACAAAACCTACAAATTTTCGCAAAATTACTTCAAAGTATTTAAATGTCTCTCAAAAATTTCCCGTTTTCCCTCTTCTCTTTAAAAAAAAAAAAATCATGCGGGCAGTTGAGCCATATTTTTGAATCTCGGGCTCATGAGGTGGGACGCTAAACATGACTATAAAATCAATCTGTATTTATTAATTAACAAATAATATTTATTAATTATACACATATTTTAACATATATTTTTATGATTTTAACACTTGGGATGTTTGGGGTAATTTACAACACTTCAAAAAATTGGTATTTCTGCATATGGTAGCATTGAGTAAAAAATATACTTGAAATAATTTACAAATACTTGCTGTCGGCATGAAATTACATTCAATTTTACTTCCAGCTGAAACACAAACAAAATAAAAATTGAGTATCTCAAGTTACGGCATGTGTCCCAAATTATCCCGTTTTACGGTACAAATAATGTTTTAAGCTAATGATACCTCATTTTACCCCTGCCACTTAATACTCAAGTGAAATTCTTTAGATAAAAATTACTATATCTTAATTTTCAATTTTTTTATATTAAATATAAATATTTCAACATTATTCTTATTTGCAAATAAAAAATCCTATTGCAGGATTCGGGATGGGGCTCGGGGATCTATTCGGTTTCTCGTCTCGTATTATTCGCATATGGTCTACCCACCATCATTGTTTCTATCTATAAACATGCTTTCCTAGGTACCCTCATACGCTCCACCCTCCAACTTGTTATTTTTAGTTATATAGTTGCCGTTTAGGTAGGGCTGACTATTCACGTAGTTGCTGATTGCCTCCTAGGTGGCGCTGATTATTCTGTCTTGGTACTCAGTCATTCCACCTGGGGAGCTTACAACTCTACCCTTCGTCTTACATTCGAAATATTCTGCTATATTTTGTTGATGTATTTACTAATCATTCGATATTTGTTTCCAAGCCTAATCACTAGGAGTGGCATCCCGTACAATCGAATTCCAAAATACTTCTTACCTTTTCATGATATCTTAAAGTATTAAAAATTTTGTGTTTTACTTTATGACCGACATGAATATTTGTGCTGCTGGTAGTAAATTAGTAGCATAAAAGTAATAATTTATTTGTATATCTCGCCGAGAAATAAGTCAAAAGACGATATACACATTTCGTCAGTCGATTATTTATCGATTAGTTTAAAAAAAGTGTCATATAATGAAAATCATAATTATAATGCATTCCTCCCCGATCGTGAATAAGTAAAACATGTCGGAATATATTTTGACAGTTTTTCAAACTTGATTCTCAGAACAGTTAAGTCTATTTGACACTTTTACACTTACTCTATATCGTCTATAAAATAAAGAAAGATACTGAATATGCCAATTACTTATTTCGACATCTGTCAACACCTTGCCAGCTACCATATCCCCTTAATTTATCTCTGGTAAACAACATATAATTATACAATTAATTTTCAAACTAAATGAGGAAGGCATATAAAAAAATAAATACAGTTATAGTAAAACATGGATCCTACTTCCTTTTCCTGAACCATTAAACATAGATCTGCGACTACTATATATGTACGAAATAAAATGTTTTGAGATGCGTTCTTATCGATGCAGACCATAAGTTCAATCCTTAAGTTAAATAATTAAAGCAAGAAAAATAATAAATTAAGTATGATTCAAATTCCTCAAAAGAAAATCATATTTTCGGCTCTATATATAAAGTACTTATTGATTAATTATCTGGCATTAAATCTTTGAAGTAGGTAAATGTTTAGTTGTAACCTATATGCTTGATTCAAAACATCCTCAAGAACAATAAGGAGCTGTTTACAGGCTGCTGTATCTATAAAGTACATATTGATTATTTCCTCGTGACTAAATTCTCACAGCTATCAAACGAATCACTGCAGAATGATTCAAAATACACAAAAATTAATTTTGTCGTCAGCGGTATAATTAAAACATGTAATTCTTATGTCCTGTAAATCCTCGAAGCAGGCTAATGAATCTGTTCAATATGGTTTAAAATTCCGCAAAAGAAAAGCAGTTTATCGTCAGTTCTATACAAAAAAATTTAATCAGTTTTCTATCCTGCAAATCCTCAAAACGGGCAAATTAATCATATAATTATGACTCTTTATTTTAAAAAAACGAGTTCTTATTTTTTGTCGGATCATAATATAAATAACGTATTACTTTGTAGCATTATGAAAATCAATGACTAGTGTACATTAGTTTATAAGTACATGAAAAACAGGCTGACTAATTTATTACTATTTAGTAATGTTTCATAAGAAATTATGACTTAACCATTTTCGAAACACTGGTACGATACATTGAACTTAATTTAGCTCCCAAGTGTTAGAACTAAAAATATCTATGATTGTATAAGCAACTTATGTACTAAATGTCTAATCAGTTATAACTGGAACTGTCATCACAGTTAATCGTATGGCTTGTCTCCGTAGAGATCTACATCTAATTAAATCGGTTAAATGCATTATAGATTGTTCAATTATATGTCTAGTCTCCGTAGAGCATCTCAAATTTATTCGCAAAGTTTTATATTTAATTTAAATGGACCACTGTCTATTTTTAATTAAAATACCTGGTTGCTTTGAATCTTTATTATATATCATAGTTTATATAGTTGCATGACTACTCGCTGCGAATCACCTCAAATTTATTTGCTAAATTTCGATTAAAATTGAAATATTTTATTTTTATTGTCCACGGCCTGTATTTAAATAAAATACCCGCTTGTTGTGAATCAGCATTTAACATTTTAGATTGTTCAATCGCATTGCTACTCACTTTGCTAAAATTTATTTACTAAATTTATAACATTTAGGCCTATGTTATTTCTTTTTATTCGTCCATTTTCTTATGTAATCAAAGTACCCTCTTTCTCTGAATCCGCATTTTACACCTAAGTTTGTTCATTCATTTTATTTTCTAAATATTCTTTAACCTTTAGATTATTTATTTTCAATCATTCACGATCAATATTTAATTTAAATAATCTATTGCTGTGAAAAAATGTTACATATTATAGTTCGCCCAGGCGCAAGGATACTCTCTGCGGAGCTTCTCAAATGTATTTGCAAAATTTCCATTCAGTTTTCTAATTAAATTACCAGCTTGCTTTAAATCAACATTACACATTTTAGTCTAATTGTCGCATGGTTGGTCTCTGTGAAGCACCTTAAATTTATTTGCTAAATTTCGATAATATATTATATTAAGTATTTTGAATCGGCCATGACCTATATCTTCTTAAAACGCCAGCTTGCTGTGTAAAATTGTTACATTCTAGGGGGTTTTCAAGTTCATGGTGGACTTCCGTGGAATAGTTCGCATTTTATTTCTACACTGTTAGAAAAAATTTCCGTGAAACTACGGAAAAGTACAGGCAAAAACTTATCCAGAAATCTTCGTAAAGTAATGGACACTCAGTTTTTCTTGATAATGGAACCCTCTGTAAAATTACGGACAATCCGTTTTCCGCAAACATATTTAGTTCATTTAAGCTACTAGCACTCAATTTTCTAGAAAAAAGACATATTCTTATTTACTATGTTTATTCGAGATTCTGATGCACTACTTAGTAACCTGAAAAATTATCGAATTCGCTGGGATTCGAACCCACGATCATATAATTGCCAGACAGAAGCTCTAACCATTTTACCACAGTGAGTAAATGAGATCCATGCATTGGTAAGATATCAACTTTATAAGAGACAACTTTTGTATTTGTACAAGCATAGGGTGCAGGAGGGGGCAGACATCCACTTCCCTCTCATGGTGTTTAGGCATAACTTGTACCAAAAGAGTCAATTCCCCTCACTTCCCGTTACTTTACAGGGTTTTCAGTGACAGGGCCGATGCCACCGAAGCAATTTAAAATTTATTCGTCGGTCTGTTTTGTCGTACCAACTTGTAGTCAAGTAGTCTGGTGTGCTGCATCACGCCACTTTATTTTCTGTAGGATTTTATCATAAACTGTATTTCAACATTTTAAAATAAGTCAGTAAAAACATGTACTTTACCATTAGAAAAATAAATAATAATGAGAAAGCAAAATTTTCGTACATAGAATCTTGTTAGTTTTGAGAATTTTTATAATTATCTTTCCGGCAAAATAACGGGCTATATAGCTTCTTAAGCCATTTGTCATCAGGTTAACCGAAAAAGCACACATTTATGCCACTTAATTTTGTTTACATTATATTCATAAACATTTAACACTAGTATAGATGGCTAGACTAAGAATTTCTAGATTTCTAGACAAATATTACAATTAATTAGTGTCTTATTCAGGTGAACACATGAAAAAATAACAGTGTAAGCATAGGAATCTCAAATCAATAACAAAAGTAATTTGATAAAAAATTTTACGAAGTAAAATGTGCTGTTCTTAATGTATGTTTAATTATGCCATCTGTTGGTACAGTTTTTGCAATGAGCATTAAACCCACCCTTATTTGCATATACTTTCTAACAAACAAACTGTTATTTGATTTATGTCTTCGCGTTTTTCAGTTCGGGTGAAGAAAATACCTCAATAAAAGTAAAACATTTTTGATGCACGAAGCCATCTTCTACATATTTCATGTGTTCTAGATTATTTATACGATTATCTGCATCTTACGCAATCAACATCGCAAATTACTCAAGCGTTACTCCGCTTTCTATTACTTGTTGTTATAAGTTTTTCTCATGCGGGCTTGTAAACTACTAAGTCTTCATGACTATTGGCTCGAAGATGCTCTTGCTGTTTGCCTCGAAGACTGTGATAGATATCTCTTAAGTATGTCGCCAAACTGTTCTGCTTTGTACATTCAAGCTGTCCTTGTGCGCATATCCAGTACTGTAAGTTATCACATGAATAAATCCTATACGAATGGCTGAAAGGCAGCATGTGAAAGTGCACTATCATAAAGTCTAAAAAAAAAAAAAAAAAAAAAAATGCCGCACATTTACAATCACTTCCCGACATACCATGTTGACTTTTTCAGTCCACAGGTTTTTGCTGCGTCTTTTGAACATTCGTGCTTACAACCAATATTATGGCAGTAGACGACACTAGTGATGTTCTTCTCTCGACCGCCTCTAAAAGGAGACTGACAACTTTTTTAAACAGTGCATACCTATAACCATGTTTCTTTTATTCTTCGAACACCAGTAGGAAGGAGCTTATGAGGACGGGAGACACAGTATTTTCTGCCAAAATAAATAAACATCTTTCAAGGTAAAATATGTAACATAGCTGTCCTCTTTGGCAACGTATATTACAGGAGTTATAGAAGCAGGCAAATCACGTAAGGAGTGTCAGTTCGTTGTTGGATGTCATGAAGAGCACATCGTCGTGCAGTTTGTCAGCGACAGAGTGGTCATTCTTGGTACAGTTCCAGCGACATCTTCAGTTTGGTCTACCGTCTTCGTCGACATCCCCAGCATACCATTGATTTTTTCAGCAGTGGACCATCTTCCTAAGCTGCACTTAACATTGCCTGCAGACACTGGCTAATGTAAGTAAGTGCCAGTGGCATCTACCTAACGTCATCGACAGAACAGCAAATCATCGACGTCTTCAGCAGCGAATCATCTTCCTGAGTCGAGGGTACACTGTAAAAATATTTTGTACCTTTACAAAGAAAAATCTTTGGAGACCCAGTTGCCGAAGAAATTACTTGTAAAACTACAATGGTTGCCCTTGTAATACAATACAAAGTATACGTTCGTAAAATTACAAGGCACAACTTTATACGTATACTTTTAGTAACTAATAGAGATTTAAATGCTTATTGTACTTCATAAATGTAATATAAACATTCACTTTATTCCATAATAATGCTTTCCAGAAGATATGATTTTTGCATAAGTTATTTCTGGCGAACCTATGATTTTGGTAGACGAAACATTTTTTTTTTTGCAAATAAAATCCTTTTATCATTTAAACTAATAATTTTACAAGGCATTTTTTCAATATTTACAAAAATTTGTAGAACTACAAAAATGTACCTTGTATGTATCAATGAAGCTGGTGTTTTAAGAAGACATAGTTCATGACCGATTCAAAATAGGAAATGTAAAATATACGCGTAATTTAACGAGTAAATTTATGGTACTTTATACAGACACAAGCCATGTTATAAATCATTCTAAAATTTATTTATAATGCTGATTCACAGCAAGCAGGTATTTAAATAAAATATAAACAATGCACCAAAAATATATAACATTTAAATTTTAACCAAAATTTAGCAGATAAATTTGAAGAGATTCGCAGAGAGTAGCCATGTGATTACATAAACTATAATCTATAATTGTGATACACAGTAAATTGGGTATATTAATTAGATACAGAGAGTGGTTGAATTTAAATAAAAAAAATAGCAATTAAACTTAAGATCCTCCCCAAAGACTATCATTATGATTGAACAAACTATTGTGTATGAAACTGATAATGGGAATCGGGTATTTTAATTTGATGTGCGCAGTGGCCGATATAAAAAATATTATATAACATTTTGCGTATAAATTTGATATGCTCCACGGAGACTTGCCATGTTATTGAGCACAGCAAACTGGTATTTTTATTACAGACAATGGCAGGACACGTGATTTAAACAACTGTCATCTATAAAACTGATTCACAGCAACCTGATTATTTAATTACAGACAGTGGCAAGACATGTGATTTAACCAAACTATAAACTTTAAAACTGATTCACAGCTACCAGGTATTTAATTTGATATAGACGGTGGCTGAATTTAATTCAATAATAAAAACATATAGTAAATGAATTTAAGAGAAAAGGAAGGAAACTGAACAAACTTTAATGTCTATTACTGATTCACAGCAACCTGGTAACTAAATTTGATATACACTGACCGATTTGAAATAAATTACATAAACATTGATAGAAATGCTTTTCATGAGCCAGTCATGGAATTGATTCCACAGTATTATAATACTAATCAGCAACCGGATATTATATGCAAATAAAAAAAATAATTATATATATTTTTATGTTGTCAATTCAAATTAAATTAATTTAAAGAAAAAAATTAAGGTTACCCAAAGAGACCAGCAATGCGATTGGACAAATTATAATGTAACACGACTGACTATTGCTCTACAAACACTTTATTTCAGTCGGAACTGATAAGAGTGAGTGAATGAGATATTTTAGTCAGCTCTTAACGAGGTATTTAGCGCTGGCGAGGGATGACATGAGGTGAGTATGGAGCAGCACCGGAATTAAGGGGCGGGGGAAACAGTAATTACCCGAGAAAACTCGCCGACCGACTACATCGTCCAGTGCGATTCCCACATGCGAAAATCAGGGGACCGACCCCGCCGGGACTCTAACCCTGATCGCCTTGGTGGGAGGCGAATGGTGTGACCATTCGGCCATCGCTGCCCCCAGAACTGATTAGATATTTAGTACATAATACTATTTTTTATTTCAGGACTGTATGGTGTACCTACTTACATGAGTAAACTCAAGGATATAAAACATTTTGATGCAGCATTTTTCGGCGTTGATCCTAAACTTGCTCACTGCATGTGTCCTGAAGAACGAATTTTACTAGAAGTTACGCACGAAGCAATTGTAGATGCAGGTAAGTACTAGATATTATATGAACATACACCATTTTTACTTTAAGTGAAAAAATACATCATTTTTAAGGATAGATAAAAAGAAGCTAAATATCTGCATCTTAAGTAATATGTATTAAAATACTTCATCAATATTATATATTTTATTGTAGTAATTGTAACTACACATACATCAATACAATGGGTACATATTATCTGAAGAAAATCTCGTTACACATTTAACTGTTAATCGAGATTTGACGACTTCACTCTCGCTGATCAATAAGATAAACATAGAAACTTTTATAGATCATCTTGTCTGTATCTGTTGTCAATTGTTTTGCTTAAATGCTACCACCACCTTGTAGGGTTTCGTTTGAATCTTCTGAAAGTTTTTCAATTTTGCATTCCAACAAAACCCACTCATATTTTATAAATAAAAACCTTATAAATACAAAATTTTAAATTAAATAATCAAAACGCCTTACTCGAACGAGCTCCCTTAACACACTCCCCCCACCCATACATTTTACATCAATACTCAACGTGTAGGTTCCCTCTTCCTATGTAAAACTAATCAGTATTATTTAATTAAAACGTGATTCGTTACTGTAAACATTAGGTTTCATTAAAACTGAAAATACTACTAACGATCTTAAATTAAACCAGACTAGTATTCTAGCTATATCATATTTCCAATAAATTCAATAAATTAAAAATTGAGGTTTTCTCTGAGTCTTCCCAATTTTTTTGATTTTTCATTCCAATCAGGCCGCACTCATAACCCATAAAGAGAAATGAGTTTTTAATACAATTAATTACACTAAGAGTATAACTATGTGATACCTGGACAGGTTTCATTGCCACACTGTCTTAACCCCACCATATATTTACATGCCCACTGATGGTGTGGGCTTCTTTTTTCCCATATAAAATCATTCGTTATTCTTTCCTTCAAATTTTCTTCATTCTTTTGAAATCATATTTTAAAATTTATTTTCCGTATAGGCCTACATACTAATAACTGTAATTACTTAAACCATACTCTTGTAGTAGCCACAATAAAATCAATAAAATTTTCTCCAAGTCTTCCAAAGAAATTTTGATTTCGCATTTATATTGAACCCCATTCATATTTCACAAAAAAATTATTTCATAAATTAACTAAATAAACTATCAACATGTAATTCTTGAACGAGCTTCCTTAGTGCACTCACCACTTTTTTTTTACATGTAGGTTTATGTGCATAGTGTTGGTTCCCTCTTTCCATATAAAACGAATCTATATTCTGTAATTAAAATTCTCTTTAGTAGTTAATATATTAATTAATTTTTTTGTTTGAGTACTAATACTGGCATTGCCTTAAACTCGACTATTATCCTTGCTATACCGAACGATTTCCGAAAAACTCAAATAAAATAACAGCGAGTTTCTGCTAGTATTCCAAAACTTGTTCGATTTTGCATTCCAATCAAAACCCATGCATACATAATTAATAAAAACGTTTTATATAAAACCAATTTAATTACATAAATAACTAACACATCAGAGCCAGGCGAGCTTCATTGACACACTAGCTTTCCCCCACCACTTCAACTTTTCTACGATTTCCGCCGTCGATTGTTGACGTAAATGTAAGCCGCCATCTTAAAAATACGTGTTTCCTCCTAATCTTCCGAAAAAATTTCTGTTTCTTATTACAACCATACCATGCACATACATAACATATAAGTATTTATATAATATCTATTCAATTAAAAAATAATCATTAAGTCACATCCATACGTGTTATATTGACACACTGGCGTCTCCAACAAATTTTTACATGCATATATTGTCACTGACAGGCACCCACCACCTCTTCTCTCCCAACATCGGCACCCACCTCAGCCCCAGTTAGCACATGCATGCACATCACATGTAAATTATGTAACAATCACGTGACACTCCTTCCTGATGAGTCATCCTGTCCTCATGATGTCATCCTGTACCACCCCTCCCCCTCACTCCGAGCTAGCATATGCATGTGTCACAATATGGTGCAACACTAACCTTTGGAAACTCCCCCCCCCCCAATAAATAACGCAAATCCGATAATTGTGACATCATCTGCAGTCTCGGAGAGCATTGCGAAATGGTACTCAACACCTTTACACTGATGGGCAGTTTGCTTCTCCCTTCCCTTTCCCCAAGTAAGTAAGCCACGACTGTGCGAGTTGGTGACCAGAATCTAGCTTACCGTAACCGTGGTTTACTTGTATTGCTATGTACATATTCCCAATCACGTTCAAAATTATGTTCTCAAAGTCATTACAATCACTGGAACATACTATTACAATACCCTACCTCATGGCTAAAAATTGCATTTTCACATCAACTATACATTACAACATACAGCCTAAACTATACCGAAAATAACAGATAGTTCTACAGTGTATTTAGGAACAGATTTTTCACACATAGTTTCATAGCTTAAAGCTCTCCAGCAGCATGTCGGTAACACCACACATCAGTTTAACACCGTGCGTATAGGAGCGATACTAAACTAAGAACGTGCGGTTGTGTAGACCGTATCGCACATTTACTTCCCTGTTACCTCGGGTCAGTCCCTTAAAAATCACAGTAGCTATGCTTTATACATTATTACGATAGTAACGTATTGACACATTAGCAATTTCGTCATTCGTGCATGCAACATTCCATACAGTATACATGCATACTGCCTTCGTGCACTGTTCTGCTTTCAATAGCTTTACATATCAGGAAAATGTATACATTATCTAATAATATTCGTCTCATATTTATAACACAAGATTGTATTATGTCAACTATAAAGTATGAGGCACATAATGTGTTACAGAGCAATAGCACTCAATTAGTGTTCATATCCACAAATGTTTCAGACAAAAGTTTCAGTGTTCAAGAAGGCCGTCTTACTGGGCAACTTAATTTTTTATCGGTGGAGGCACTGCAGCTACGTCAAGGTCAACTCCAGTTTGTTAAATGGAACCGTGTACCTTTTTTTCGATGACATTAGTACCGATTTGTCGACGAAAACAGCGACCTACAACTCGTGGTCATTTAGTAACGCACTCAAATGATCCACTAACCTTGGTTTGGGTCTACCTACAAAAGATGCTCGAAGCGATGATTCTCGACTTATAAGCACTTGTTAATTCGCTGATGAAAAGACTGTCGAACGTCAGCAAACATTTTTGGCGTAATTTCGGTACATGCTCGGCGTATTCTTTCTTTCGTGTCGTTAGGCGTAGCAGGTGCTGCGCCATTACGCGTTCTGTGACAAAACCCCATAAATAGTATTCTAGTGGTGTCAGATCTGGCGAACGAGGTGCCCAAGCTACAGGGCCGCCTCGTCCTATCCACTTGTCACCAGAAATCTTCATTCATCTCTTGTCTCGAACACAGAGCATAATGGGGTGGTGGAACGTCCTGTTGCATCCACATGTTCACGCGAACAATGAAAGGCACGTCTTCTAGTAATTGAGGCAGTACGTTGTGCAGAAAGTTTGCGTAAACTTGCCCAGTCAAACGACCATAAAATATATGGACCATTGACGTGATCGCTGACAATGCCGCACCAACGGACCACGGATGTTGAAATGGTATGCTGTTCTCATCCATCGAGGATTCTCATTTGCCCAATAATGCATGTTACGCCTATTCACATTTCCCGTATTTGTCGGAAAAGAGCACATGACCCAAAAAAGAAGACATCTGTGTGCATTTGTCTGCGAATCCAGTTACACAAATTGAGAAATTTAAGAAAACATTGCCGTACAAATCCTGATGCAATGACACACGATATGGATGGAACTTGCGTGTTGGTGTACGATTCTTACAGATCGCTGACTAATTCAGCTCTCTTTCTATTTGCCTGCTGCTCGCATCTGGATTTAGCGCAACAAAAGCTACGATAGCAGCTGCATTGTTTTCATTAACAATCGGTAGACGTCCGACTCTGTTTTGTTTCTCTGTACCGAAGCGACAGAAACGGCCATCTAATCGCTTAAAAGCCATGTGCGATTTTTGTTGCCTATCCGGATAACGAGCCGCATACACATCCTGGGCGTTTCTGTAATTTTTACGGCACTCCCACAACACCATCAACATATCAAATGATTCTTGAAAATCGTTCATTTTCGCGATCAGATTTGTTCACATTAGAAGGCAATGCGTGACTAACTGATACCTTTGGGTGCGTGACTAAATGGTCTTGTGTTGTAGGTCGCTGAATTTGTCGTCAAATCGGTACTAATATCATCGAAAATAAGATAAATGGTTCCGTTTAACAAAGTGGAGTTGACCTTGACGTTGCTCCAGCGCCTTCGCCGATAAAAAGAAAATAGGGTGGCCCATTATGACGGCCTTCTCGAACACTGAAACTTTCGTCTGAAACACTTGTTGATAATATCACTAGTTTGAGTGTTATTGCTCTGTAGCACTTTATGTGCCTCAGCCTGTATATCAACCATCTGTACTGTACTATGTAAATATATAGCATGTAAACGGAAAAAATCTTCCCTTATTCAAGTAAACTGTCTTTGACCTAACTTACTGTGTCTGTATTTACATCTGAGTCTTCACTTTTATGGCCTAAACTCAAATTTCAACTTCACTTTCTAAATTCGCTTTTCGACTTTTATAAACTCTCATTATTTTTTTTCAGCCCCACACATATTCAGGTATCGTTGCTTGCACTACCTACCCATACTTCGCACATTTTCTTTCTCAACTAATACCGATCGAGGCGGCAAATAGTTACGCAATTGGACTCACATTCAGATAGATCAGGGTTCGATAACTTGTTCGTCCATACAGATTTTACCCATTTTTGTCTTATATCTTACCATGTCAATGCAATCGCTTCACGCTCGACACTTAGAATGTTGTAAACTGTACACACGTCACTGTTAACTCACTAGGGCAACCAGCTTTTCTACAACGTTGCAGTGGACACTCGTCGATCGACCATCGTCACAGATGAAACAGTCTGACACCTTCTACCATTGTCTAAAATTACACATACACGATATCTTACGCTCGTCTGACCCAGTTTGTCTAAATTACATTACTTCCAACCTTACATTTTATAAGTCGCTCCAACACACATTCTCATTCCATTAGTGTGACATGTCTTCAGTACGAAATATTTTCTCGTAGTGTTTAGTATTCAGCTTCCTTCGCTGCAGTGAAAAGTAAATTTCCTCGTGTATTAGATTATTAAAAATAATTTCACACATATGCGTGTCATTAAAACGTTTCAATAATATACATTCCCTACACCGCCTGCAAAGGGAGTTGCAGCTGAGAACTAGGTATCGAAGTTTTCAGATACACTTGTTAACGCTCGGCTTTAACCTTGCCTCATTTTTACCCATACGTTAGGTATTTTATCAGAAATTCCTAACATTAGTACACGCAATATCCCCAAACTACTCAGAATAATACAATGTAGAAACCAAAACATATATTCTAATTGCAATACGTATCATGAATAAAATAACCAATTTATATTTAGATTAGGACACTTGCTTATTATTGTACGTAATTAAGCTAGCTAACCTAATAAAGCAAACTAAACTATGACCGGTGACCCTAATACCGTCAAGTAGCGAAGCTCTCAAGAATAAAATACAAAATAGAAATGCGAAGCAAATTCCGTCTCAGAACACCTACGCCAATCACCAACCACACCGTCATCCTACACGATCGGAAATCGGTCATAGTCTCTTTACCACTATAACCACTTGCCAATGCATGCACAAGATGTACCGAAACAATCGCAAAATAACCACACCACGTGAATCCTGCACTAAACTGAAGACGAAAATGTAAGTGGCAAAATGTTGTATGATGACATTTTTCGTTCACAATGTGGCAAGACTACACGAACAAATTCTGGCTCCTGGCTGAGGATCAGAGAATCAATCCGCCATCTTGAATTACGTCACGGTGGTCACTTTGTATCAATTCACCGACATCTTGTGTCAATCGTCATGTTGTCTGCCATATTGGATAAATTTACGATGTCCGCCATATTGGATCAATCTATCATGCTGTCCGCCATCTTGTATCAATTCGTTATGGTCTCCGCCATCTTGGATCAATTCAATATATGTTATGTCTTATGCTATATGTTATGTCTTATGCTATATGTTATGTCTTATGCCTTATGTTATGTCTTATGCCATATGTTATGTCTTACATTATGTCTTATGCCATATGTTATGTCTTATGCCATATCACATCATATCGCCCAACTTGTCGTGTCCTCCATCTTGTTTCCAGCAGTCATTTGTTTGAGGGTATTTTTTCCTGCAGGAGGGAATTTTATCCCTCGAAAATTCCCTCTTCATCTGCTGGAGAGGTCATGTTTGTTTCCATCATTGGCCACTAGGCGGCGCTAGTGTCGCAGTTTGTATCCGTCAATTAAGGCTAGGTGGCAGCATCCACCATATTATGTGAGCGCCGCCATGTTTGTTCCAACGTCTACATAGCTGTCTGCTAGAGTGCTCTAGTATCGCTATTGATGTAAGGTCGAAATTGCTTGTGTTTGTATATGGAAGAGTAGACCTTATAATTTTATTTTTTAGAAAGTTAAAAAATTTTAGTTTGTCGGGTGTTGGGAGCGAACTTCCGCCCTTTGTGTTACAATACATGTGCGCTAGCCCACTTTTTTTTTTTTAATGTTTGGTACGTTGGCAAGGCTAACGCCTCGCCACTGCACCAAACATCCCCCCCCCCTCTTTAAGTTAGTTAATTAATGCATTTCCCAGTAACTTTGTACTTGAATGGTGTAGTTGTCGTTGTAATTGTAAGTTGTCTTCTGGCACACAGACAAGACGAACACAAACACCCAGTCCTGAACCCGAGGAGGTGGTTGTAAATGTCACCTCCCCGGCAGGGGAATCGAACCAAGGACCCTTGCCTCAGGAGCCAGGAGCGCTAACAACTGAGCCAAGCGGTCGGACAGCCCACTGAGCTACGCGTACATTGACGAGAGGACCCTGTTAAATAAAGTATATATAAAAATAACTTTTTGTAGCAGATAAATGTTCACATTTAATTTATTTTTGTTTAAATTTTTAGCATATCTATGTCTTATTGATTATATTTGTATTTAATAGTATTATCTATTTCTATCCTATGAAACCTCAAAGCGGGTAATTGAATCATTTCCATATGATTAAGAAAACCTCGACGAAGTGCACGCATGAAACCTCAAAGCGAACAATTGAATCATTTTCATATGATTCAGAAAACCTCGACTAAATGCACGCACGAAACCTCACAGCGGGCAATTGAATAATTTTCATATGATTCAGAAAACCTCGACTAAATGCACCAACGAAACCTCACAGCGGGCAATTGAATAATTTTCATATGATTCAGAAAACCTCGACTAAATGCACGAACGAAACCACAAAACGGGCAATTGAATCATTTTCATATGATTCAGAAAACCTCGACGAAATATACGCATGAAACCTCAAAGCGGGCAATTGAATCTTTTTCACATGATTCAAATAAATGCACGCACGAAACCTCAAAGCGGGCAACTGAATCATTCGGACACAGGCTTCAGGACGAGGAGTAGCCAACATCAAAATCCACAACGATAAGCACCTTGTCATCAGCTACCTAGAACTAGTAACTACTTCTTCTCTACGAATCCTCGAAAGCGAGCAATTGAATCGTAAAACATTTGCAAAGCGGGTAAGTAAATAACTTACATTTATCAAATAAAACAGCGCTGTACGATTTTATAGACAGATCCAAGACGCATGCCACGTAGACTGTGACTTGAGAAAAAAAATCGTAACATCTTGTATTTTTAGAAAATGAAATGTAGTATAATCGACTGAACTTGTTCAGAGATATCCGGGACATAGACTACTATATGCAAGAGGGGTCTAATCCAACACCTTGGACTTTTTTTTTAACACAGGAAACATCTAAAAGGTGATATCATACGGTGAATTAATTCCAAAATGTCTACAGATATATATTTTAGAAGCCTCGTAGGTGATGGCATGAGAATTTTTTCGCCCAACACGATTCCCACATACGAAAATCTGGAGACTGACCTCGCAAAACTTGATGGGAAGGCGAGCATCCTAACCATAGCTATTTTTCTGCCATCTGGCTGGAGCCACAGACGCTCTTGTCCGTAAAACGAATTCCTAGCTATCGACTTGGCACAAAATTTCTTTTATTTTCACATAGCACATGCTGGTAAGATGGTGACGATATTGTTTCTCTCTATAGTCTACCAGCAAAAGTATAAAGCGCGTTTTCTTGATCATTCGTAATTCAGTTTGCTGAGAACTGTCAACATGGAATATTTTCATCCAGCGAATCATTATGTCATTGTGACACCAGGCTCAAGTAGGGTATCGTACTGTTACTGGTCACGCAGTCTATTGCGAAGCTTTACAGAAATATGTGATGGTTCTTATCACAGCCTTTATATAAGCGAACCACTAAGCCACGAACCATATTGTCAAATCATTGATTGTACTACTTATGGGCACTGTGCAGTCTTCCACATGCGGCAAGAAACACAGTTACCCTGCTCCGAGGAGGACGTAATGAGATTTTCTAGTGTCTACGACCAGAAGATACGGCTTAATACTGAAGACTAAAGTAATTTGTGATGGCATGCAGCAGCGAAAAGACAAGGGCTGGGTGTAAGAAACATGGGAGAAGATGACGACAACCCTGTTGATCGCAACCAACCGTCAGTTGCAGTAACAACAGCATGGATTCATTCAACAAGAAAATGTCAAAGAGGTATGAATAGACTCTTGATTTCGATGTATGTCAGCATTAATAGGCGTTATAAATTTCGTCTGTACCAACTTCCAACAAGTATTGTTTGAGTGTTTTCGTGTGCGCTATGTTTAACCAAGAGGACAACGTATTTTTTTTACTAGCATAAATAGAGCTACTGATCCCTCAGTTGTTAACTGATCGCTAAGGAGTTAACATCTTACAACAGTGTTCTCGGACAAGAATGAATACTATGAATGATGAACTACCAGTCGCTGCTCAGTGGATGCCTGTGAAAGACCTTTTTCCAGCAACGAAGAAGCACAGCTGTGATTTTTGCAACAAGACATTTAATAAATCGCATAATGCGAGAAGACATGAAAAGTGGATATGTGTGAAAAACCCGTCTCGCAAGCAGCTGCGTTGTGATACATGCCGTATGAAAATAGCAAGACAAGATCTAATGAAGAGACATCGTGAATCGTGTGAAGAACTTGTTCCTTTACCTGTGAATCGCTATTTGCGGAAGTTTCGATCATCAAGTTGCAAAACGGAGTCTACAGAAGTGAAAACTGATTCCGCAACAGAGCCGAAGACATCAAAATTGACATCCTCATCATACAGACGTTCATGTAGCTACTGTAAGAAAACATTTTCATATTCTCGTAAATCAAACAGACATGCAGCTCACAAATGTAAAATGAATCCTAGTCGTAAAGCTTACAGATGTGATAGCTGCAATAATTTGTTTACACGTGCTGACAATCTAAACAAACACCAGAAAATATGCACAGGACCTGTTCCCCTTTCAAAGCCATTATTATCATCACCGCAGAAAAGACATAGACTTGTTATCGATGCTGCTGAAAATGACGATGAAGAAATGTGTACTACAATAATAACTTCTGATCAACATGAGAACACTGTGGTCAATTCTGTGAACAATGCAACAACATCAAGATACAAGTGCAGACAATGCAACAATGCTTTTGCTACGAGTTCCAATATGAGACGTCATGAGAGAAGTAAAAAGTGTGTTAAGGTAAAAGGTTATGCTTATTACACGACAACTTGTTTTAAATGCAATCTTCCATTCAAGTGCTATGAACGAAAAGATATTCAGGATGATGTGCTTAGCCGTAAGATTCATCGCGAACAGGAAGCTGCATGTAACAAGGCATGTAAGGAGCATGTAGAAATGTGTACTGTTCCAGTCCTGAAGCCTGTACAGACTGTGAATGAGACAAATAGCAATGGATTAATTTTGAAGGAATCGGCTTTCCGAGGCACTCTGTAGACTTATGTAGCACCTAATGCATCAGACACAGCAAAATATATTTGCTCATTTCTAACCGATATGTAACAAAAATTAAACTGTCAACTTACAGAAGACTGGAAAACCATGGTTCGTTAAAATATAATTTGTGGTTAGACTGTGACTACACTAAACCATAACCTCATAAAGATGAATTCTGCAGAAAAGCATTTAAGACATCAAATGTGCCTTTATACGATACACAGCAGATCGAAAAAAGTGTTGAAGCTGCTGTACAAAAACTTTGCCAAGAGGAAGAAGAAATGATTGCAAAGAGTTCGGACTGGACGCTTTAGAGTGTCAATCATTTAGAGCTGCGAGCAAATGTTTTCTGTCCAATTACCAAGTAACGTGCAGTGAAAAGAAATTAAAATGTGTATTATACTGCAAATAAATGATTTACTGTTTGTAATAAAGTGTGTTTTATTTATAGAGTGCAAAACCTCTATGTTTAGACCAGTAAGTGATACATTCATAAGTTCAAATATTTTGCGTTTCTAAATCTGATATGTTATCCTGCCTCGACAAGTAAAAGATAATGCAGTACATTAAATAATTGTGCATATAAACAAAGTTCTAGGTTATAAATAAAACAGGGATTAAAATGTAAATACATTATATGGAACATTTGTCCAGTAAAGTACAAGATATTGACGATAAAGTATGGTTTTTTTAAACATCATCTCACCAGGCTAATGTGACCAGTAAATACAATTTTTTACAAGTACTCGCATAATGTTTTAAAGAGCAGTTATGTTTTACTATTTGGATAATATGGTTTTTTATTCTGGCAAATAGAGAATTACCATTAATTTTCTAGGGGTAAGAAAAAGATAACCCAGGTTCACACTGTTCACTAGATATCATATTGATTTGCTCGAAGCAATTTTTTTAACGAACTTGTTTCAGTTATGCTGTATGATTAAATACCTTATTGAATAAATAGACGTATTCTGGTTCCCAAGGAAGGCTCTCTAGATTTGAATGCAAGCTAAAAGCGAAGACTTACACCTGTGCAAACATGTCCACATCAATTATTTTTTTCGTCTGTAAGAATCAGGAGAAAATTGCGTGTCTTCGGTGACGTCAGAGTTCTGCTGTCGCCAGGGATTCAGAGGTGATGACTGTAGCAATGTCATAGTCTTGCTGATATGTGGATTGCCACCACTAACCTGCAGAGCATGCAGAGAGTGCTGAGTTGATTGCGGAGTTAATTGTGGAGCAAGTGGAGCAAATTGTGGAGCATGTGGAGCTAATTGTAGAGATTGTGGAGCTAACTGTAGATCATGCGGAGCGTGCGGAGCCTGCAGAGAAGATTGCAGAGCTTGCGGAGCTAATTGCAGATAATGTGAAGCATGCGGAGCTGATTGCGGAGCGTGCGGAGATAATTGCAGATAATGTGGAGCTGATTGCGGAGATTGTCAGCACGTGTAAACAAATTATTGCAGCTATCACATCTGTAAGTTTTACGACTAGGATTAATTTTACATTTGTGAGCTGCATGTCTATTTGATTTACGAGCACATGAAAATGTTTTGTTACAGTAGCTACATGAACGTCTGTATGATGAGGATGTCAATTTTGATGTCTTCGGCTCTGTTGCGAAATCAGTTTTCACTTCTGTAGGCTCCGTTTTGCAACTTGATGATCGAAACTTCCGCAAATAGCGATTCACAGGTAAAGGAACAAGTTCTTTACACGATTCACGATGTCTCTTCATAAGATCTTGTCTTGCTATTTTCATACGGCACGTATCACAACGCAGCTGCTTGCGAGACGGGTTTTTCCACACATATCCACTTTTCATGTCTTCTCGCATTATACTCTTTATTAAATGTCTTGTTGCAAAAATCACAGCAGTGCTTCTTCGTTGCTGGAAAAAGGTCTTTCGCAGGCGTACACTGAGCAGCGACTGGTAGTTCATCATTCATAGTATTTATTCTTGTTCGAGAACACTGTTGTAAGATGTTTACTCCTTAGCGATCAGTTAACAACTGAGGGATCAGTAGCTCTATTTATACTAGTAAAAAAATACGTTGTCCTCTTGGTTAAACATAGCGCACATGAAAACACTCAAGCAATACTTATTGGAAGTTGGTACAGGCGAAATTTATAACGCCTATTAATGCTGACATACATCGAAATCAAGAGTCTATCCATACCTCTTTGACATTTTCTTGTTGAATGAATCCATGCTGGTGTTACTGCAACTGACGGTTGGTTGCGATCAACAGGGCTGTCGTCATCTTCTCCCATGTTTCTTGCACACGGCAGTGTACACCCAGGCCTTGTCTTTTCGCTGCTGCATGCCATCACAATTTACTTTAGTCTTCAGTATTAAGCCGTATCTTCTTGTCGTAGACACTAGAAAATCTCATTACGTCCTCCTCGGAGCAGGGTAACTGTGTTTCTTGCCGCATTTGAAAGACTGCACAGTGCCCATAAGTAGTACATGCAATGATTTGACAATATAGTTCGTGGCTTAGTGGTTCGCTTATATAAAGGCTGTGATAAGTACCATCGCATATTTCTGTAAAGCTTCGCAATAGACTGCGTGACCAGTAACAGTACGATACCCTACTTAAGCCTGGTGTCACAATGACATAATGATTCGGTGGATGAAAATATTCCATGTTGACAGTTCTCAGCAAACTGAATTACGAATGATCAAGAAAACGCGCTTTATACTTTTGCTGGTAGACTATAGAGAGAAACAATATCGTCACCATCTTACCAGCATGTGCTATGTGAAAATAAAAGAAATTTTGTGCCAAGTCGATAGCTAGGAATTCGTTTTACGGACAAGAGCGTCTGTGGCTCCAGCCAGATGGCAGAAAAATAACTATGGTTAGGATGCTCGCCTTCCCATCAAGTTTTGCGAGGTCAGTAACCAGATTTTCGTATGTGGGAATCGTGCTGGGCGAAAAAATTCTCACGCCATCACCTACGAGGCGTCTAAAATATATATCTGTAGACATTTTGGAATTAATTCTGTGTATGATATTACCTTTTAGATGTTTCCTGTGTTAAAAAAAAGTCCAAGGTGTTGGATTAGACCCCTCTTGCAAATAGTAGTCTATGTCCCGGATATCTCTGAACAAGTTCAGTCGATTATACTACATTTCATTTTCTAAAAATACAAGATGTTTCGATTTTTTTTCTCAAGTCACAGTCTACGAGGCATGCATCTTGGATCTGTCTATAAAATCGTACAGCGCTGTTTTATTTGATAAACGTGAGTTAATTACTTACCCGCTTTGCAAATGTTTTACGATTCAATTGCTCGCTTTCGAGGATTCGTAGAGAAGAAGTAGTTACTAGTTCTAGGTAGCTGATGACAAGGTGCTTATCGTTGTGGATTTTGATGTTGGCTACTCCTCATCCTGAAGCCTGTGTCCAAATGATTCAATTGCCCGCTTTGATGTTTCATGCCCATATTTCATATTTCGTCGAGGTTTTCTGAATCATGTGAAAATACTTCAATTGCTCGCTTTGAGGTTTCATGCGTGCATTTATTTTGAATCATATGAAAATGATTCAATTGCCCGCTTTGAGGTTTTGTGCGTTCATTTAGTCGAGGTTTTCTGAATCATATGAAAATGATTCAATTGCCTGCTTTGAGGTTTTGTGCGTGCATTTAGTCGAGGATTTCTGAATCATATGAAATTGATTCAATTGCCTGCTTTAAGGTTTTGTGCGTGCATTTAGTCGAGGTTTTCTGAATCATATGAAAATGATTAAATTGCCCGCTTTGAGATTTCGTGTGTGCATTTAGTCAAGGATTTCTGAATCATATTGAAATGATTCAATTGCCCGCTTTGAGGTTTTTTGTGTGTATTTATTTGAATCATGTTAAAATTATTCAATTGCTCTCTTTGAGGTTTCATGCGAGAATTTATTTTGAATCATATGAAAATGATTCAATTGCTCGCTTTGAGGTTTCGTGCGTGCATTTAGTCGAGGTTTTCTGAATCATATGACAATGATTCAATTGCCCGCTTTGAGGTTTCGTGCGTGCATTTATTTGAATCATGTGAAAATGATTCAATTGTTCGCTTTGAGGTTTCATGCATGCACTTCGTCGAGGTTTTTTGAATCATATGAAAATGAATCAATTGCCCGTTTTGAGGTTTTGGGCGTGCAATAAGTCGAGGATTTCTGAATCATATGAAAATGAACCAATTCCCGCTTTGAGGTTTTGTGCGTGCATTAAGTCGAGTTTTTCTGAATCATATGAAAATGATTCAATTGCCCGCTTTGAGGTATTTGTGCGTGCATTTAGTCGAGGATTTCTGAATCATATGAAAATGATTCAATTGCCTGCTTTGAGGTTTTGTGCGTGCATTTATTTGAATCATGTAAAAATGATTCAATTGCTCGCTTTGAGGTTTCATGCGTGCATTTATTTTGAATCATATGAAAATGATTCAATTGCTCGCTTTGAGGTTTCGTGCGTGCATTTAGTCGAGGTTTTCTGAATCATATGAAAATGATTCCATTACTGCTTTGCGGTTTTGTGCGTGCATTTAGTCGAGGTTTTCTGAATCATATGAAAATGATTCAATTGCCCGCTTTGAGGTTTTGTGCGTGCATTTAGTCGAGGATTTCTGAATCATATGAAAATGATTCAATTGCCCGCTTTGATGTTTCGTGCGTGCATTTATTTGAATCATTTGAAAATGATTCAATTGCCCGCTTTGAGGTTTCGTGCGTGCATTTAGTCGAGGTTTTCTGAATCATATGAAAATGATTCAATTGCCCGCTTTGATGTTTCGAGCGTGCATTTATTTGAATCATGTGAAAATGATTCAATTGTTCGCTTTGAGGTTTCATGCGTGCACTTCGTCGAGGTTTTTTGAATCATATGAACATGATTCAATTGCCCGTTTTGATGTTTTGGGCGTGCATTAAGTCGTGGATTTCTTAATCATATGAAAATGATACAATTCTCGCTTTGGGGTTTTGTGTGTGCATTTAGTCGAGGTTTTCTGAATCATATGAAAATATTTATTTGCCCGCTTTGAGGTTTCGTTCGTGCATTTATTTTGAATCATATGAAAATGATTCAATTGCCCGCTTCGAGGTTTCGTAGGATAGAAATAGTTAATACTATTTAATGTATATATAATCATTAAGACATAGGTATGCTAAAAATGTAAATGAAAATAAATTAAATGTGAACATTTATCTGCTACAAAATTTATTTTTATATATACACTATTTAATTGTGTTCTCTCGTCAATGTACTCGTAACTCAGTGTGGCCGACTCCTCGTGGCTCAGTTGGTTGAGCGGCCGACTTAGGTGCGAGGGGTTCTGGGTTCTATTCCCAGGTCAGGCTGGATGTTAATTTCTGTTAGTCCATTGGGTCTCATACCTTGTCACCATACAAACTGTCTCACGAAAATTACTGGGGTTACTTGAAATATGTCAAACCTAAAGGGGGAATGGTTGGTGCAGTGTTGATGCGGACGATTGCGCATCGACGCTGCACCAAACATTTTAATAAAATATAAAAAAAAGTGGGCTAGGGCACATGTCTAGTAACACGAGGGGCGGCAGTTCGTTCCCAACACCCGGCAAACATAAAATTTTTACTTGCTAAAAATAAAATTATAAGGTCTACTCTACCATATACAAACACAAGCAACTTCGACCTTACATCAATAGCGATACTAGAGCACTCTAGCAGACGGCTATGTAGACGTTGGAACAAACATGCCGGTGCTCACATAATATGGTGGATGCTGCCACCTAGCAGTCAATGATGGAAACAAACTGGGACACTAGCGCCGCCTAGTGGCCAATGATGGAAAATAACCTGACCTCTCCAGCAGATGAAGAGGGAAATTTCGGGGGAAAAAAATTCCCTCCTGCAGGGAAAAATTCCCTCAAACAAATGACTGCTGGAAACAAGATGGAGGACACGACAAGATTGGCGATATGATGTGACATGGCATAAGACATAACATATGGCATAAGACATAAAGTAAGACATAACATATAGCATAAGACATGGCATAAGTCATAACATATAGCATAAGACATAACATATGTTGAATTGATCCAAGATGGCGGAGACTATAACGAATTGATACAAGATGGCGGGCAGCTTGGTAGATTGATGCAATATGGCGGACATCATAAATTTATCCAATATGTCGGACAACATGACAAATTGACACAAGATGTCGGTGAATTGATCCAAAATGGCGGCGAATTGATACAAAATGGCCACCGTGACATAATTCAAGATGGCGGACTGATCCTCTGATCTTCAGCCAGGAGCCAGTGCTCTGGATGCCCCATTTCCCTACTACTACGTATATTAAAAACAAATTAAGAAATATAATCCTTAAAGTATTGAAGATAATTTGATCTGAATGTATAGAATGATTCATACTGGAAAAAGGACACCTACACTATGAGTTTGCATGTAAAATAGTGGCGGGGTAGAGAGTCAATGGAGCTTGTCCAGGTACGACACAAGTTTTATGCATTTAATGTAATATATTTTTCTAAAAAAAATTATTTTTCTTAATAGGTTATTTACAGGGTCTGGTTGGAATGAAAAATCGATAAAATTTCGGAAGACTCGGAGAAAACCATTATTTTTTATTTATTTAATTTATTGAAAATCATTTGGGTATAACTAGGATAACAGTCTTGTTTAAGTTACTATAGTTAGTAGTATTTACATTTACAATAAATTATAATTTTTACAGTAATGAATAACGTTTTAAATAAAGAATGTTGATTGGCTTTACATAGGAAGAGGGAACCTACATTTTGAGTATTCATGTAAACAAATTGGTGGAGGCTGATAGTGTGTTTAGATAGCTCGTCCGAGCAAGACATGTTGGTCATACAATTGAATATTTTATATTAATAAGGTTTTTCTTTAAGAACTATGAGGGGGTTTGACTGGAATTAAAAATTAAAACAAAAAAAATTGGAATACTAGGAGGAAATCCTCCAAGCTGGTTGTGTACATTTAAGCAGAACATTTGACAGCAGATATCGTAGACAAGATGGCGGCCGAAAACAATATGGTGGCTACATTAATTGCAATAGGAATGTTTTAGATTTATTTTTAATTTTTGGAAATTTTTATTTCTTTTGTTTTGGAATTTTTTCGTAAAATTTGCATTTTAAGAAATTTTATATTTTTAACGACATTTCTCAAAAGGAAAACAACCGTAAATTTCTGTTTTGAGTAAAATATTTAAAAACTGCTTGTGTGTCACTGAAAATATGTGATAACTAAGATATTTTCGTTGATTTTATGAAACCGCATTTGTGACAAAATCAAAAGGTTTCAGCAGAAACAAAATCATATAGACGCTAATAGAATTATGGGATTTGTTAGTAACTGCTATAAAATGTCATAACTGCATTATTTCTATCTGTGTATACTGTAGTACAAGCACAGGTACAGAGCTAATAACTTTAACATATAATTTGTAGTTTGGCACATTGGCGGTATTAAACTGCTTATTTGAAAAAAGTACATAGGAGCTATTCTTACACAGTGATAAATCAAGTTCAACTTTAACACAGCCTGTTCAATAGGAAACAAAGTGACTATAAACAATGCAAACAATGATACTCTCTCATTTTCAGCGGACATCACAATGTCAATGTCAGGAACACACACACACTTAAAAAGATATAAACACCCTAAACAATAATACATTCTCTCCTTTCAGTAAACGTCACAATGTCAGTGTCAATAATACATCCACAATTAAAAAGATCACCAAAATCCCATGCTGTACGCACATTACATCTTGGTCGCCTAGAAGCATGACATAATTATGCTCATGTCTCTAATTCTGTGACAAAATTCATTCACAATCCACATACAAACTCAAACCATGCTGCTGAGCATCATGGTCTACTAGAGGCATGACATAAGAGGGACAAAACCATGTGTCTATGCAAGGGACAGTCTTCACTACGATGTTACAAAACATTATGACACTACTGCTTTTGAACTTTGTTTCTCGTGTCTTTTTCTTGCAAGGTTTGAAAGGAAGACTATCATAGAAAGCATTGATCGTCCTTTTCTATGTCGTCTTTCATTTCCTGAAGGTATTTTAACTTCGATTCATTTATAGATACCGGTCGAGTGTATAAGACTCTTGCTTCCCTCACAGTGCTCGCAGTCCTCCGTCTCTTCTTTGATAGTGATTTATATTTGGCCTTGAGATCCAGTATCAAATAAATATCACAATTTGGCAGATATTTCTGGCCGAAGTGATATTAGGTTATATGAAACAACCTCGTAATTCTTAAAAAAATTAGTAGTCACAGACGTTGGCTTTGTATGGCTGTGAAGGCCTGGCTTGTCGCATCAGAGTCACATAGTCAGATGGGGAGTGTATTGGAGGTCTGAAGTATTTCTCTAATGTAGCATTAAGACTATCAGCCTCCATCATTGTGTGGCCTCTTTCAAGAAACAGTTGTTCAATCTTCAGTGATATTTCTGTACTTAATCACTGAGAGCACTGACCAAAGCCATATTACGGTTCTGGTACCCACAGCCATCTGAAATGAGCGTAATTTTATAGACTAATTGTGGTTGTTTTGATACCAAATCAATTATACATGTTTCAAACTCATTGACGGTGACATTACAATTTGCCTCATGCCAAATGTAGAGTGTGACATCACCATTGTTCAGCTCATAAATGGTAAAACTGTGCACTTGCAATTTATGTTTGTAGTACAATGCTAAGGCTAGTAATTTTTGACACAATATCACACTTTGCAGATCCATCCAAACAACCAGATGTCCATTACTTGCAGAAAACTTTGCAAGATTCTTGGCTGCTCTAGCATTGTCATTGCTCTTAATATGTGCTTCCTCGCATATTTCTTTCGTAACTCCATCCCCTTTATAGCTTCAACACACGTCACATTGGTCCTTACGAGGCACATGAATGGCAATATTTTCCGCTTCCACAACATCATCGAATGTATTCCTTGATGAAGGCACGATGTTGTTCTCTTCACATCATTCCTTATAAACACTGAACAAGTGAACCTCAGACCTAAATGAGGATTCGACATAGATTTTCTTTGAAGATTCCCTACAATAGTGACTTGGCACCGTCGGAAGCAATTTCAACCACTGTTTTATTCAATGAATAAGGTTTGGCTTCTTCCCTTTCTTGTTTTGAGCGTTTGATACACTTTGTAGAGTTACAGGTATGTGAAGGTGCTGTTGTTCTACAGTAGTTTCCATGCCTCTCTCCGTCTTTACCCATCTCTTTCTTGGACGTATATTCGCTTGTATCCATAAATTGCAACCCCAATTTTTCTTTCAAATACGACCACTGACACGTTCCATGAACGTAACATACCATAAAGTGACAAAATAAACTCCAAAACAACATGACAAATTACACTTATACGAGTCTGCCAATATGGCACATGTGAATGAAATCTCCTATGTATGACGTTTGTCAACAGAATTAACAATCAAAAGTATTTTCAATACCTCCTATGTGCCTTGTGGACACATAGCAGATATCCTAATAGAAACTATTTTGAGAAACACATAGAAGATAACGTGTTCCGTTTTCTGGTATATTCAGCAATGCGTTTTAACCAAATAAGAGGTATTCGAACTATAAGTTTGCAGAGATGATTCCAACCATACTGAAAACTCAAGATGGCCAATTTTGTCACATGGGAAGTTTCATAAAATCAACTATGGTATTCCGTTATGTTTTTAGGAGTGAAAGTACCAAAGAAACACATTGAAGTGGTTAAAATGGGATCTGTTACCTTTGGTAAAATTATCCCATTTAAAATAAAGAACAATAAATAATGTACGTATTGTTTCGTTTTTCAAGTGGGTATAGTAAACTTCAAATAATAATTAAAAATACAAAAAAAAATAGTTTTTAATTACGAGGTGTTTTAGCCTACAGCATCGTTATTCAGTAAACTTTTTTTTTCACTTCGGTATGTCATTTGGTTTTAGTGGCTTACATAAAACCATAAAATACAAATTTTGACGTTTATGAGTTATTCCGCAAAAACTGTAAGAGATGAAAACATTTCATGAAACCAACATTTAGTCAAAATATATGTCTAAACTAAAAACAAAATCTGGTTCAAGTATAAAAAAATACGAGGTTGAAAATTGATGCAGATCGTGCCCTTAATGCAAATTGCGTGGGTACCGTGATTTGAACAACTATGAATATCATAATTATCTAATTTATATTTTTCTATATGAGATTTTTATATGGGCAGACAGTTGTAAATATTTTTCTGTGGGAAAATGTATACTACTAACACGAATATTTATGTTAAAAATATTTGTAACTCTATATGAACATATTTTGCCTCTCTCATCGTAACTTGTTTTGTATCAGTTAAGAACTAAGGTGTTGGTTAGCAAAGTGAAGTCGTGTCGTAATGGTTAGCATACAAGGCTGGAAGATTTGATATTTGCAAGAGTAATAGAAATTAATTGTTAAGGACAAATTAAAGCACAATTTTTTACTTTTGGAACAGTATTTTCTTTTGTGTTCCATTTGCATGAAGACAGCTTATCCTGCAGGGATATCCCATAGATATCTTGTGAGTCTGTCACACGGATTTCCTGAAATCATTGACTTGGTAGTCCCACAAATATCCAAGGGATACTTTTGAATATCCAGAGGACATCCTGAATAGGAGGAATCTCTTGTATGTCCCCATGTTGTGTGGGGACGTACCTAACAAAGCTACTGAAACTTGTACCAAAATTTGAAACAAGTTCATTCTGACATCAGTCGTCTCGTGGTTATGTAGAAGAATGGAAGTGGGTGACGCAGGACATTGTTCTCTCACGCAGCAGTAGAAAGCTCTGAAGTTGTTTCCTTGCAAAATGATGTTGGTTCCAGCATGGCGAACCATGATAATGTCGAATGGGGATTGGCATGGTTCGTCATCAACCAGACGTCCTCCGTCTTATGTGGCTCGGCCAGAGCCCGTGGTCGGGATCAGAACTTTAACACTGTACTGTGGCCGTCATGGAACAATTCTGCGAGCGCTGTTTGCCATCAAACAGGGTGTGTGTCGATGGAATGTTCTTGGTAAAAAAAATGCCAGCGGTTATTCTTAGGTAGCAGTATCATGAGTGTGTGACTCGATAAATAAAAGTATGTGAATAATTGGTCTGGGTGTACTATTGGTACTATTGAAAACTCTGCACAGTAGTTTAAGGATTGGTGAAAAATGCTACTAGTGCTTTGAGACACAGTAGGACAAACATTGAAAATATATTGACTAGTAGAAATAATTGATTAAGTTAAATTTTGGATACTCATATTTGTGATGACATTTAAATACTATATATGAATAATACGCAAATAAGTTATGTAATGTGGACATTTTGCAGGTTACAACCCTGAAGAGATACGTGGGTCAAGAACTGGCGTCTTTGTAGGATTGTCTGTAATAGACACAATGTACTACTGGCGTTCTGACTCGGAAAACGTCACTGAGTATACGCCAATATCTTCTAACCTTAGCATAATCCCCAATAAAATATCGTATTATTTCGATGTCACAGGTAAGTGTTTTGAACTATTTTATGATTAACATTTGAATAGTGCCACGTATGTTTAAGAAGTAATTTCAAAAAAATCGAGAATTGTTTATTTCTAATTCTGTCTGAAACATTCTTAAAAATACGGTTGTTTATTCATTATTCTAGCTATATAGTGGTGAAACTATTTTGTAGGGTTTCTTAGTGGGGGAATAGAGTAACCGAGATCTAATCGGCATAATATGTATTACAATTTCCATTTCAGCAAATAAAACTAATTATTTCATTAATTTAATATTCCCGTATTAAATTAGACATTGACTTTAATATGTTGGTGGTATAAGTATTTATAGTTGTACCGTATTAGCTTGGCTTTCCGTAAAATTATTTTTACATTTCAAAACCCATTGTAATTGATTAAATATATAATTCGCTGTGCGAGGGGAGCCGGAATGTGAAAGTTAGTTTCAAAGTTATTTGTGGTTAAAACTGTTCTGATAATCTCAACTAGTAATTTTTATTTATCTTAATTTATTAAATGAAGTGTGCTGACACACTCAGTCACTCATCAATGCACAGTCCAAACCGCTAGACATGGAACCATGAAATTTTGAGGGAAGCTTCCCTTTAGCCCATTGGCGCCCACTCAGAATGGATTTTTCGAAATTCGATAATTAAGGGAGTGAAAAGGGGTGAAATGTGTTTTCAAATAATCCTTGATATCTCATTAACGGGGACAGTTATCATATATTTTTTAACTTCATATTATTGTCCAAAGAAATGCATATTTGCGAATTTTTCGATTTTGCGAAATTCGAAAATTAAGGGGGTGAAAAGCCGTAAAATATGTTTTTCATTAATCCGTGATTTCTCCTAAACCATTTCAGATAGTGAGGTGATTTTTTCTTTAAAATAATGGTAAACTAAATATCTAAAAAGAATTTTTCGAATTTTTCGAAATTCGTCCTTGAAAGCTATTAAAAAAATATAACGTGTTTTCAATTAATCCTACTTATCTCCTAAAGCAGTGGAAATAATTAAATGGTTTTTGTTTTAAAATAAATATTACAAAAATATAAAAAAAGTTATTTCAGGAATTTTCGAAATTCATCCTTCAAAGATGTTAAAAAAAATAAAATGTGTTTTCAAATAATCATCTGTACCGCTTATACCCGTTGAGATATCGAGATAAATTTTTGATAATAATGAAGCTTATGTAAATATCTACAAATCGAATTCAGGATTTTATGAAATTCGAAAATTAAGGATGTGAAAAGCAGTAAAATGTTACAGTCTCCCGAAAAAAGAGAATGATCATGGAGAAATAATTCAACAGTTGTTTCTTTTTACCAACCTCCTCATAAATAAATCCTCTTTTGACTGTATCCTGTACGTACGAAAGAAATAACACGGCCTGCCTTAGGTATTGTATAAAGTTTGTGGTGTGGGAGGGGTGGGGTTATGTATTCGTATCCCGTGCAAGACTTTGCGATGGGAATTACTATGACATCAAACGAACATATTGCGCGCGCTCTTTATAGTGAGCTAAGACAATTTGTAGTTCACTGTAATTGAGTACGCAAGCTGTTAAATGCCTTCACCACATATGTTGTCCAAAGTTACTGTTTACATTATATAATTTCACGCGGGCAAAGCCACAGCCGGCCAGCTTGTAATTGTATAAAAATATAAAATTCATGTGTGTTTATAATATACATTTTATGTGTGTAACGGTTTGATAAAAAACCGCATATGTGGCAACAGGGACCGCGTGGGCGTTCTGAATCAATAGAGAGCAAAACCGGCACAAAGTGCATTTGAATAGCATTAGTCCCCCCTCTGCCGGGTTGAGCTATTGGCCTACAGGGTCATTAGGGGTGAGTGGTCTTGGATGGGATTGGTTGTTAGGGTTATTTGGTACGAATAGCACCTAAGTGCTGTGAGGTTTGTGATTGGCCTATGCCCTAGGCGAGGAGGGGGAAGTGAGGGGAAGTGAGGATAATGGACACTTTTGGTACAAGTATTGCCTAAGTGCCATTTGGGGTAGTGGATTTCCCCTTCCTTGTAACCTATGCTTGTACTAACCTATCTCTGCCCCCTCCACCTTCTTATGACATACCTCTGTATCCCCTCCCCTGTAGCCTATGCTTGTACTAGCCTATCTAAGCCTTATAGCATACCCCCTTCCTCTGCCATAGCTCTGTCCTTATGTCATTCCCCTGCATTAAAGCTTACCCCTGTAGCCTCTCCTTCCCCTACCTGTGCATTAAAGCATACTCCCTGTAGCCTCTCCTTCCCCTCCCCTACATTATATCATACCCTCTACCCCCTCCAGCATATCCTTAATGCTAACATAGTGTACCCCCTCCCTCTGTCATACCCTGGAGCTTCTCCCCTCCATATTTATAGCATAAGTTCCCTCCTACTTACCCCTCTCTCCCCTCCCCTGTAGGCTCACCTCTAGAGACGTCCTCTCCGTCCGACTTCCGAAGCTCGACTGAGGTTGGCTGGGTAAATCACCAGTATAGACTGGTAGACCCCATACTCCAACCAACAGTATATACCCCAGCCACAATATTTCATATACTTTCCTTTCCGTTGCTGTCTCCCGAGGTGAGTAGACAGCATCTTTCTCTCTCACCACATAAGCACTTGTGTAACTAATATATTTAATTTAATTTTTTAAATGGCAATGAGCAATGAAATAATAACTCACATATTTCACTTTAATTCTAACATTATTTTCTCAATGCTTCGTCACCCTTAAAAACAGATACACTCACAGCCATATTTTTGCATAGTCCAGCACAACACAATGCTCCATTAGGTATATACTTGCAAATGAACACTTTGAAGCACATTTAGTTGTGTGTGTTACACCACACACATAGCATTGATGCACCCATACTGTTTTCAGTGCAAATCACTACACAGATCCGAGGACATAGATTTCCCTAGTAGGACATGTGCGATCCAGCACCACGCCAAGCATGGATGATCATGTGGAAGTCAGGCAAACTGTAGAGTCGGTGCAGAAGGCGAGCAGCCGAAGTGTACAGATACAGACATCCCTGGGCTGCTTTAAGACAGTCCCGTTGTTCAAATCCAGGACGTCAGATGGGCGAGCAGAAATTCTGATAGACAATTACACAGCACACCAAGCAGCCAGTTCGGGAGGCATGCAGTCAGTCATGAAGGTGGGCAGACAGGCAGGCGTGATTTAAGTCTCTATTTTTCTTTCATAACTTTATCTGTACAGAGGAATGCAAGTATGACCCCACGGCAAAGTCGTGATACAGTCTGTGTTGATGTAATGCTTATCATCAGCTGCTGACAATGCTACTTTGGATACACCTTCCGTATAGTCAACATAATCGTGCGAATGGAACTGATACAGGGTGCCCCAGACCTGTGAATTTTGCATTAGGCACTCCAAATTATCATTAAACATGAGTGTGTTCAGCAAGTTACCCTTTACACTTTTAGCTTTACACGTACATTTCCCATGTATAATATAATTCTTCCGCGGTTCTAAAGTGAGCAAGAGTTTTTCTGTCGAGCCATTTGGTGGTACTCTGTTGATTGGTACAAGTGGCAGATCAGATAGCACATCGTGATATTCCTCTGTGAACATCAAGTCAACCTCCGCGAAAAAGCATGTGTCCCCTTTTGTAACGATGTGGGTGAAATCCTAATGAGAAAATTCATTTGCCAGAACCCACAGAAAATTAGCAAAAGGAAGCTTCGACATCATTGTATGACTGTACATACCATTGATGTCAAAGTAGCATATGTAAAATGACGGGAGAGAATGGTCGTAGTCCTTGTCCATGTAAATATTGTTGGCAGTTGCATGCCTATTACTCACTTGAGTAATACCACCTTGAACCCCGCGTTAAAAAAAATATATTTATCATGGTGCTCAGCTCCAAGCACACTTCTGTCTTTGATAAGAGACCATCCTAGGGTAGAGCAGGAGCCGTGACATAAAATGCCTCCGAGCAGACCGTCCTGAATTTCTCAAACACATCTGCTAACAAACATGTATCCACATGTAAATACTGTAAGGCATAATCCATTGATGTGCCACAGTTGAATGCATTCCAGGCAGCCTGCACATGCATGTAATCGCTCATGCTCACGCCCTCGCCTCGCATTACATTGTAGAATGTATTCCTAGGAGGTAGGGAAGTCTCACATTGATTTTCCATAGACAGCACATGGTCATATGGAAATACTCCCTTTCTTTGCGCCAAATCAAATTGAACATCGCCTGGAAACTGCATCCGGGTGAATTTTAGCTGATGCGACACCAGATTGCCAGCTAAAAAGTCCAGCGATGTGGTCATGGAGTTAAAAGACTCAATAAATCAAAGTCATACTGTGCGCTCACTGCCTTGTGCAGTGTTTCCATAGGGAACATGTTTCGTGATACACTTGAAACTTTCCATTGTGCTCCCAAAAACTTTGATTTTGCCTGGGTTTTCCACAACTACACTACCATCTGCCTGTGTTACATGGCGAGAGGCCAATGGGCGCATGAGAAAATGACCATCATCAATGTGCATGTTGTGGAATACAGCTACGAACTAATTCTTCTCAAGACGGAACTGCAATTTGCACTTGTTGTGTTCATATCCTCTAAGTTCACTAGTCAGGTGGCCATGGTCAAGTACAATTTTGTCGGAAGCATTATGCAAGTCCTTCTTGCAAATGTAACATTTTGTCTGGCTTGCAAGCCGAACCCTATCGGTCGCAGTCAGCGCCTTCTTACCTTCATCTACTTTGTAAATGTCACATACATATTATGACAGCTCGATAAGTTTAACCACAAGAAGCTCCATACAGTCCCTCACCCACAAATGTATGGAACTCTGTTTTGCTAGCATCGTAACTACACATGAACAAAACAGACGCAGCATACAGTACATTATTTACTCATAACTGTCGTGCTAGAACCGCTATCTTGTGGGCTGCAGAAAAGTTCCAGTGTCGCAATATGCTACAAAATCCATTCTTTGCTGCTTAGAAAAGTTCGTCAATTTAAGCAACTTATCATCCTGGCTAGGGAATGTAGCTCTTACAGCAGAGTGTTGTTCACACTGCTCAGTGTGTGCAGTGAGTCAGTCTTCGCTCGAAAAATACTGAAGACAGTACTGGTAAATCCAGATTTTCCCATGATGTTTGTTCACCTGAGTGTGTGCAAGGGGAGCCTAATTTTTTATTGTTACAAAGTGTAAATGGGCAGTATATTAACTGGCGCAAAGTGCCAAAACTTTTACACTGCGTTCACTTCACACAGGATATATGTGAAGAGGAACTATGCGAGCGACCGTCGCGTTAGTGCACGTTTAGTCAATAATGTTTGTGTCTTTGTCAACGCAAGTGTACACATTAACACAAATATTATTCATCTCCTCGATGTGCGACACCTGCTGTAGTGTCGTATGGAAAGTCATACCAGTTGTCTTAAGGATCCTCCTAGGATCGGGCTGAGATGTCTGTTTGTCAGAATTACGTGGTGCAGGATACAAACCCTCGACCACGCTGTACAAAAAGCAGTTGTTGGTAGGACAGTCTACATTGGCACAATATTTCCTATTGCCAATAAATGCAGGGACTTTATGTGCGTAGCGTCTACAGTGAACTGTCTATACTGAGATATAACAACGTCCAGTTGTAGGAGGAGTTTCAAAGCCCACCCACTACCGGGCCCAGCAAACACCGTGATGTTATTTGTAAGTGCGGGAATGAATTCCTCATCAAATGTTTCACTCGTATCTGAAGACTCGAGATGTGTGCGTGATTTGGAAGGTAAATGAAACATCTCGGTCACAGTTCCCCCCGCCAACCTGCCTTTAATAAATTTGTCACTAATAAACTCATAAACATTAACGGGACAGTGTTGCCGCGAGAGTAAAGCTAGGAATGACTTTTACACCTGATAAGAAATGTGTTCAAATATGTGTCAGTTCCGACCCGATCATTACTGATATATGAGCGTCCACAAGCCTATTATGTAAGTTATCGGCGTTTTGCTGTGCGTTTGAGAATATATATATCACAATCACACCAGGTAAATGGTGCTTTTAGAGTAGAAGTTTTTGTCTCGCCTTGCGTTTGCGCTACACATACTTGTTTTACAATAAACCCTGACCATCCGTAGAACCCCTTCACGTTTCAGAACATGTTCTCCGCTCAGAGGCTCGCACGTAGATATCTTATGTCAATACTTTCACGAGTTTAACTTGGGAATTATAAGAAATAAGTCTATCATGTAATATAAGGGCAAAAGCTTGCGTTTGCGTTGGGAAAATTGTGTCAGCGGTAACATTAGAGTTTATTGTTTCGTTTTGTTTCTACATGTCAAATACAAAAAAAAACTGTGCTTTTTCGATGTAGTCGATAGGTGGTAAAGTTGGAGACGTGTCTCGTCCATAATAAGCAGCTTAAAACACTCTGTATGTTTCATCAACTATCAAAAATTCACCATTGGTAATATTAACATTGAAATCGGAATACAGGTAACATTCGCTATTAAGATACAGTTCAATGTTTTTTATGCTGCAGTGGTCGAAAAGCGACTTGTCTCTAGTTATGTTATTTTGGCGATTTGCTTGGAAACCAATTATTACAAATCTCGAGTTCTCTGCGGGGAAACTTGATTTTACGTTCCATACAATTGTGCACGCACTTGGCAAAGTAGGATAGCATTCCAAACTCCAGGAACAGAATGCAACAGTCACGTCCTTACCTTTCTCAACATGCTTCAGTAAACGCACATGTTCTTGTGTATTTACAACCACGTATGCCACTAACCATTCTACAGTCTTTAGTTCTAATGTGACAGGTTCTTCGAAGTCACCTGCGCGATACATTGCATTTACTGTAGTATTTGTTAACAGTGGAACCAATTCCTGTTTAGCATTAAGAACCACATATGTGTATAATCTTCTGTAAATCCGAGTAAAATTTTCAGTAGAATGATTGCTTTGTATATTCCTCCGGGGTTTATTTTCAACTTGAAATCATCTTCATCAGCCAAACCAGCTGCTTTGTAAGTTTGTTTTTCGTACTTATCGACAGAAATGTAATATTTTTTGTTGAACCAATACCAAAACATCTCTTGATTGGTCAGTCTCCACACCGTTTAATTCATAGGCTATATGATCAGACAACTGCAAAAGTCCGTTTCGCACGATACTAATGTGTGTGGTATTAGTTCCGTAATATTTTTTAAACGTTCCTCGCAGACTTACGTGCGATTTGCAAGGCAACGTGTATATGTCTTGATTCGGTATACAAATTTTTATTTCCTATGGAAAAACATAAGGACCTGCTCTAAACGGTTCATATATATATATATATATATATATATATATATATATATATATATATATATATATATATATATATATATATATATATATATACACACGCACATATGCAACTCTGTATTCGTGATTGTGTCATTAAAAGTTACAGGATTATTGATACTGAGAACACCGTCCATATTTGTTCACAGTATATCCTAACCTCTCATATAATCGTACATTGGAACGTGTTAACTGTATAGGCTTCCGACGAGCACTAGTAATTTTAGGTGGGCGCTTACAACATTTTATACTATGCTGTAACACGTGTCTGTGCAGCATTGTGTTATTTAGAAAATTAAACCCCATTATGTAGCACGCTGAACATATTCTAATACGTTGGTGTTGCTTTTATAGTTACTTTTTTACTTTTCTTTTGACAAGTGAAGGCGTACTGTTATTTCCTCATCGCGAAAGTTTACCAAAAAGTCCGCTTGATCCACTATACGTAAGACGATTTCATTCATGCAGTTAACTATTACAGGCATGTAAATTAGTGTGCGAGGATGTTCAATTAATTAGAAACCCGGAGGAACAGAACACGTAAGTCGTGTATAGTGTTGTTTGGTTTGTTGTTTAAATAAGTACCTCCCGCGATATTCAGATTTACGCTACAAATGTTCACTGGAAATTTATTTACAGGGTCCTGCGATTCGTGAAAGTGGTTTGCGTGGTTTATTGCTGATTTAAAACCTAGCATTCTGCAAAATGTGTTGCGAGCTCCAAAGTCTACTAATATGCTACTCAACATCCAACACTTAAGCGTGTTTTCGTTACCTTTTAGAGAAAACATTGTGCCTTTAGGAAATGCAAGCTTTAAATATTCTTCAATGTCGGAAACTTCGTAGGAACCTGTAGGAATTACGATTTCATGTTGCTCACCACCTGTCTGATATACAAATCTGTTGTTGCCAACATCAATATTTGGTATAGAATTATAATTAACGAGGCTAACCAGACATACTTGCCATTCATCGGACAAGTCGAGAGATGGAGAATACATAGCCTTCAATGCCAAAGATTTACCTGTCAACAATAAAGTTAGCGACTTTATTACTGGTCACTGTTTCCCAGCTACGCGTTGCTTTTAAATCTTTGCGAGAAATTTAAGGCACAAGTGTCCGCAGTTCCATGTGTTTGGTAACTGGATGCTCAAGTAATTATATGTTACTTAGCTATCTCGCAAGTAAGCGTGTACCTCTTTTGGTGGACGATAATCACCGAAACTGTCACAGTAATGTGCGTTGTTGTCTATTTTCTTAAAACACGTCCAGTGCGTACAGTCATATTTACGATCGTCCAAGTTAACTATTACGATTTCACGTGCGTGTGGATTCTGAGGACGAGCGTTCCTTATGTACACGCCTCGAAAATACGGCATGCAAATTGTTTTAGCATATAACACAAATCTATATCGGTTAACGTGTGTTGTGGTAAATTGTTTAATAATTAAACTTGCGTTTTTTAAACCCCTCTCTTGAGTGTATGATATTAAATAAATCCTGCGCCTTTTTTTTTGCATTACTGGCTAAAGCTTCCGTCTTGGAGATGTGACGCATAAACGTTTTTCAGTAGCGTTTTCCGACGTAATTGTTTTTGCGATCGAACTTGCTCAGCCAGCTAATGCTCGAAGAGCTGCTAACGCTATATATTGTAATGTAATGATCCCACCTGGCTTACGCTTTGCATCGCCATGTTTTTTTTATTTCCAGCACCGGTTTTTACTTTAATCTTCAAAATTTTCGACACAAGCCAAGAAGTTGCCTTTTCCCCTAGTTTCGTCTATGGTGATTTCGATATTTCGTCTGCTCGGGTTGCCAACTCGCGGTCTGCTGTGTGGCATTCACTGAGATAGTTGGTGTTAAAATACCTTATATCGTGTTCCTTACAAGCTTCGTCTAACCTGTTTATACCATTATCTTCGCGCGGTAACCTCGTGACAACGCATCCCAGGTCGGCAATAATTGTACGATGGCAAATGAGCTTCGAAGGGTAGGTTGTTTATAAGCTTATTAACTAAACCGAGTCCTTTCTTTACCTTGTGTGCACCAGGCATAGTTATTCACTGTGGTGTAGTGTATACATAGCGATGCTTATATATGGTTTAGCTCAGTATCAATGAAGATAACTAAGCAAGAACACGAACTGCTAGTAGTTATTTCAAATGACGAAAAAGTACACAACACTGTAGGAATGCATGGCCCATTGTTACAGTATAATGTTTTAGCTTCGATATCTGGACCAAGTCATTGCTGTAAATCTTGCTTAGTGTTAAGTTTACTCGAAAAACCAGATGGTTTAAAGTTTGAAAATGTGTATGTGTTTCCCAAAACCTTACATCAAGACAAATACAAGCATTTGGAGAAAATTATAAATGCACTAGAAGGAATTTAATAATTTCCCTACAGCGACAAGGAGCAAATAGTGTCGCACAAAGCGAGATTCAAAAGTACTTTAGTTTCGGGCGTCATTGGGTCGTTAATTGTTTTTAGTTGTCACAAAGTTATGCTAGAGCCCCGAAACATAATTTAAGAGATAATTTTAATGTTGTGGTATTGTTTAAGATGGATGACTTGACCATTTGTCACGCGTATGCAGATTACATTACAACAGATATGTCCCTTAACAAGAAATGTGTTCAAACAGTTGGCGTGATCAATTTGGGTTTTTAATTATTGTTAAGGACTTTTCTATAAACAGTGGTAGGTATAGGTGTGGCTTTGATCATTTCACCATTCCTGACAAAAAATGAGTTACTCAATTTCAAAGTTTGGTCACAGCACACTTAAAGGAAAAGCGCGACAACGAATGTATCACGCACTATGGCAGTGGCGTGTGTAGTTTAAATGGCAGTGTGTTGCTTAATGTCAGAAAGCCACTGCAGTCTACTGATGTAGTGAATAAAATTTTTGTTACGAAATTAAACACTATTACAATGGATGCTGTACGTACGACCGTGGGTGTATTAGAAAAAATGTTTACATCTACAACAGAGAATTTAACACTTGATCTGAAACGAAGTTTGGAGGTAGGTTCTGATGCTCTGAAAGAGACTGCAGGCATAGTTGAGAATATGAGCGTATTGGTGAACTTGATTGAAAACGCACTTACGAACATAATGTCTGAAATACAAAACATTTGAAAAGTTGTTGTATGTGAAATGAACTAGTCTCTGGATTCTAAACTGCAAATGTTGCATAAAAGTTAAAAAAATGAGTATATAATGCACTTTGCAGATGTGGCTACAAACCTAGAGAAGCAGACGGATGATGTCGGAAATAAATTATTTAGGTATTTAAATGGGAAACTAGGTGTGTTGAAGAGTGTTATCCTGATTGAAGATGTCTTGAAGAGAGGACAATTTACTTTCGACAATGGTAGTATATGTCTCAGACGAATGGCAGTAGGTACCTGGGAACAAAGGCAGTTCCATACCCGTTTCAAAGAAAGAAAGCAAGCAATAGTTACAAGACCAGTGGTTATTAGATAGAGACTGAATTAATGCTACATATAAAATTATAATTAGTTCATTCTCTCGTTTGTTAATACAGTTTCTGTACCCAGTAGTATAATTAGTTTCCTAAGGTGTCTGACTTGTGCCAATTAACTAAGTCTTAGATACACAGGGTAGTCTATCTGAAGACATTAAACTCAGTAAAATTATATTGAGGTCATTGGGGCTACTGTTAAGGTGATGTAACAAGATATTAAGTTCGTTGGCTCATGTCACAAACTTCTTAAGGTGTTAAAACAATCATAATACATTATTTTATATGATGATGTGGAAGAAAAATCTCTAATACATTAAAATTATTAGCATTTAGGAATAAAATGCATGTATAAAAATTGAGAAATTGATTTTCAAATGCATTATTTTAATATATACATCGATTGATTTGATATCGGTAGTGTATAGTGGGGGCAAAAGCAAGTAATAGTATCAGTAGATTTATTAAACATATTGTTAAAATGTAAAAATATACATATTAATAAAATATTTAAAAATTAATAATCCTAAATTTTTAATTTTAAAATATTTACTAATTTTACGTACTGTGGGTATGGTTAGAGAAGGGTGCTGAATCAGTTAACATAATTTGCAATTAAATAAAACGTTATAAATATTAAAAAAATTCTACAAATTGAAATTTTAATTTATTAACATCGATATCAGTTAATTTCTATATCAGGAGGTTAGGAGTTGACGAAGCCAATAAAAATTATTTTTACTTAAAAGGAACGCCAAGATAGAAAACTATTTTAAAAATTAAAACAAAATATTAAATAAATAATAAACCAGTTCTGACTTAAGTTAAAATATTGATTGCGATATTGATTCACAATGTCCTCCTCATTAGCCTGTGAGCATGACAATGTGGCTCATCTACCCACATTGAGAGATAAAGGCGTTAAACAATTTTTTTTGTGGCGACAACAAAATAAGGTAAATATTAGAAAGAGAAAAATTAATTTTTGGGAAATATTGGATGTTTTAGAGGAGATAAAGTGTCGTGTAGGAGATGAAAAGTGTGGAAAATGGTGGCCTGGGACGGGACGTAACAACACGTCAGGTGGCTCTTCTCTCCTTCTTGGCTCCTTCCCTAGGTTGCCTACTCAGAACCAGCCAAAAATATACTGCTTACCGTTTATTGATTTTACTTACATTCTAATCAAATGTCACGTTCATTACATTACTTTCCTTATTTGCATATTCCTAGAAACCGAATTATTAGTTAATTCCATACGTGATGTATTTTAAATTGACAAAATTGTTCAGCTATAAACTTGGCAAATCGGCATGCGTATACTTAAATGGTAGTATGTAACTTTCGCTTTTGTTTATGTAACCTATATAAATTGTTTAAAAGCTATTTGGCTTGACTTTTTTGTTAAATTAATAATAATTTAGGAAATTATAATAAGTCTTGGAGAATTATTACTCTTCGTTGATCTATGAATGACAGTGTTGAGTAAACATATGAACATTTGCTATAAAAAGTGCAAGAACATTATTTCGATTATGAATGCATTAACACAATGTGACCTTCTTTAAATAAAGCTTTTAAAATACATATGAATGTTTAGAATAACTACATAACACAAAGTGCAAACAGGGAAATCTTTTTGACACTGTTGTACACATAAACATTTTCAGTGTTTTAATCTAATAATGTTTTATGACATAAACATGTATATTAGTAACCACAAAACCACTTTTTTAATGTTTCAGGTCCAAGCTACTCAGTAGATACAGCTTGCTCGTCCAGCATGTTTGCACTTCAGCATGCATTCAACGCTATACAAACAAACCAGTGTGACGCTGCCATAGTTGGTACAGCAAACATAAGCATTCGACCAACATTCTCTCTGCAGTTTCAACGACTGAACATGCTCAGTGATTCGGGAAAATGCAAAGTATTTGATGCATCTTGTAAGTTGTAATGTGTGGCGTATGTTTCAGTACATATGGGCAACGAAATATCTTTAACTGAAGCACGAGCGTTACTAACAAAACAATTGTATAAGTCAAAAAAAGTTATTTTTATTTATTTTACGGTTGGGTACACATAAATATCATCACAGTTAGACACATTAAGCTACTCATATATAATATCAATGATTTCACAACAACTGCAGATGTACAAAATCTTCATAAATTAGATGTTTCCAAACAACCTGTAAAACTGAAGTTGATTTTCATTTGTCCAAGTCCTTATTTAGGTTTTCCGTTGTTTCCCGAAATCGCTTCCGGCAAATGAAGGCACGATTACTTAACAAAGGGGGTCGCGGTAGCCCAGGAGTCAGACCTCTCAAAGGTTATATAGCAATCACAATATAGGCTACATGTCGAGCCAATAACTCCACAATTCATTAAACCATAATAATGATACAAAATAATTAGTTACAAAATATTCTCCTATCACGAATAGCAACGTTATATGTGCACCTCATAATAGCGTTAATTCATAATACAAACGAAACATTGAAATTGAAGACAATTCCAGAATTAAGGTAGCACGTTGATTCCAACAGTGGTTATAAAATTATTACGTTTAGAATTCGTACAATTAAATTTAATTACTTAATATTGGTAATGAAAACGCTCAATAACATTTCTCATTACAAATAAAATTAGATTTCATGAACCAAAGTTAAAGTTTACAAGCCAGACATTTGAGTTTACAGTCAAACGCATCTCGTTGACGACAACCATAGTCATTTAACAAGTTTCATATGTTTATACTCCCAAGTTAGGATAAAATAATAGTTTGTAATTACGTACACTATGCATGTAATGCTCTTGTTATTCTTGTATTCAAAGCTAGACTGAAAATATGCCCAAATCAGAAACAAATTAATGTTTCACAAAGCAATACTATCAAGTTAAATGCGATTATAGCACAAAATCTCAATGTCAGCAAAACACATAAACAAAGTTATAAAGTGGCAACGTAGGTCTACCCAAATGACACAACAATTCCAATATAAAGCAGTTCAACCCGCTTTGTGCCACCGATGCCCCACTGAAGGACGACATATTGCATCCTCCCCCACAGAAACACCCTAGTACAAAAAAATTCTCAAGTTAATCAGAGTCTGCAACCTCAAACATAAGAAGAAGCACAGTAGAAAAGAGGCAAATTTCATCATACACAAGTCTTGAATTCCAGAAGGTGACAGAAGGGTATAACATATAGCATAGAAAAGTATCTTGAAGTAACGTTCTTGAGGTAAGTTTATACGCAAGCAATATCTTGAAGTGACAATCTTGAGGTAAGTTCATAATGCAAGCAATATCTTGAAGTGACATTAAGCATCATGAAGTGTAGAGTACATAGACAGTTGCAAAAGAGTTCATTTGTAGCTCGGAGACATCAGGCAAGCTCCAGTGTAATATCAGCCATGGCAACCCGCCGTGCAGCGAAGCGTAAGGGGTTGCAGCGCAGGGTTAACAGGCGCAGAAGCTCGCAGCATCGAAGGCAGTGGTACAACAGGCGGGCAGTGCACAGCAATGACCAGCTGCAGATCAAATCCTTACAGTAACACTCTTCTTCACCAGGACCAACGTCTCTTGAAGTGGCTCGGAGACACGGGAAACATGAAATCGAAACATGAAAACAGCAGCAAAAGAACAGAATAAAGAATGGAAAAGTTTAGATAAGAAAAAATTATTATGCAAAAGAGAAGAAAAGGAAAACTTACATATGAATACTGGATGCGCGCATCACACATACAACATTAAAAGATTCTACGAAAAATAAATAAAATAGTTGCACAATAACTTCAATAAATTCTTAAAATATTTAAGTTAAAACATTATCTAAATATAAGTGTGCAAATACAAATGCTATTCCAGGATATCAAATGAAGATTCACACTAGAATATTAAGCACCAATCTCAATACAGTTACAACAAAAATATATCCACATCAATTACAAAAACACACAGTTCCAAAATGTACACTTAGGTACGTGCGACTTAGCCCTTTAAATAGGAGACATGAGTCTTCCGAACTCCTCGAGCCGAGTTCGGCCAGCCCAAGCTCATAGTGTTCACATTTAAAAAATGCAAGACGACGAAGGGGCCCTCATACTTGGTGCTGAATTTGGCACTCAAATTCGCGCTGGCATCAGATAATACAAAATTCCTACAAAGTACTAAATCCCCAACTTTGAAGGGAGGAGCAACTCTACTACTGTCAAGACGCTCCGCGACCTCCCTTTTAGCTGCCACAAGCCGACGTGCCACCTCACGACACAGACGCTCCAACCCGGCCTCATTTAACTGAGCTATAGGAAAGGGAAGGCCCCAAGTGTTTAGGAGAGGATGAGCAGGTTGACGACCAAGGAAAGGCACGCAAGGAGGAACACCGGTAGAACTGTGAATGGTACTGTTAAAACCTAAATTGTTCAGATCTAACTCCTTGTCCCACAAGGTTTGGTCTACATTATGGAAGATCGATAAACAGACCTTCAAATTCTTATTAAAATGCTCCACCTGGTTTCCCTTAGGATAATATGGGCTAGACGTATAGTGCTTCATCGACCACTGAAAGCACATGTTTTTAAATGTGTTGGATGTAAAATAACGAGCATTGTCAGTGGCAAGATGCTCGGGAGCACCAAAATATTTCAATACCTGGGTTGTAAGTGCCGTACCGATTGTGTTCGCCTTCATGTTGCGCAATGGCAACAAGAACACAAATTTGGTAAACACAACCAACAAAATGAAAAAACAAATGTTTCCATTCCGAGAATGTACGAAAGGACCAAAAATATCCAGATGCACGACCTGCCAAGGAGCATCAGGAGGGACACCTACATTTCTACCATAGTTAGTCTGCTGAGCCTGCTTACATTTCTGGTATAACTCACAACTGCGTATGTAATTGGTGACTTCCTGTTTCAAATTTGGCCATGCAAAGGTAGCAGAAATCTTCTGAAAGGTTTTGTTAATACCTAAATGTCCTCCAAAGATGGAGTCGTGATGGTACTTAAGAATCAAAGGGTGCATAGAAGCTGTAGCCAACACTTTCCTCGCACATCCAGACTTCCCAGTATAATATAAAATGTCCTGCTCCAGGACATATGGAACGGATAAACCTTGGGCTAAATCCTTATGGATCTGCATGCACTAGGGATCACTTTTCTGTCCATCTTTAATGCTAACAAAACATTCAGGGAAACTCTGTAGTAGCGCCCCTGAATCTAACGGCAGTTCTTCGCCAACAACAAATTCACTGGGGTCAAACATGTGCGACAATACGTCGGCCACAACATTGTCAGTTCCTCGCACATGGTGAATTTTAAAACGAAAACGGGAAAGGCCTGACACCCAACTTCCCAGTTTACCCAACTGGTTTGGGTGGTTCAACACCCAACTAAGGGCTTGATTATCGGTGTATAAGTCACACTCATCATGTTCAACATACGAGGCAAATTTCTCCAGTCCAAACAAACAAGCCAGAGTCTCCTTCTCATAGGTACTTAAACACTTTTCCGACTCAGACAATGTTCTACTCGCGAAAGCGATCGGAGCCACGCCCTTATCAGTACTCTGTCCGAGGACTGTGCCTAAAGCCAGAGAGGAAGCATCGACTTGTACGATAAAACGCTTAGAAAAGTCCCGCAAATGCAGAACTAGTGGATTAGATAAAGCCTTCTTCAAAGCTACAAAAGCTTTCTCTTGTTCCGTATCCCAAACAATATCAGCCTGTTTCATTTTTAATTTGTTTAAAGGAGCAGCTAGTTCAGAAAAATGAGGAATAAATCTGGATTAGTAGCCTAGTATTCCTAAAAATTTCTGAATTCCCTTCACATTACGGGGACGTGGAAAATTTACTACAGGGGCCACCCGGTCGGGATCCATCAACAAGGTGCCATCAGCAATTACATAACCTAATAATTTAACTTGACACTGGGCCAGGGACACTTTCTTAGGGTTAACAGTGAGACCCAACTCACGAAAACGAGTTAACACCTTATCTAGATGTCCCAAGTGCTCCTGAAGTGTCTGGCTGTATACTATCACGTCATCAATATAATTGAATACAAAATGTATTTATAGTCTGAAAACACATGATCGAGGACCCTACTGAGGGCCTGACTGCCGAAATTCGCACTCATAGGGATGTGTGTGAATTCGTAATGATTCCAGGGTGTGCTGAAGGCTGTGAATTTACGACAAGAAGGATCCAACAGGCATTGATGAAAACTATTGTTTAAGTCTAACACAGAAATATATTTAGCCTTCCCCAAATGCTGTAGGGTGTCCTCAACTGTAGGCAAGGGAAAGGGATCTTTAATTATTTTGCAATTAATGCTAATGTGGTTCACAACCAAACAAAATCCTCCAGCCTTCTTTTTCACTAAAAATCCAAGAGAACAGTACTCCGAAACGGAAAGGGTAATGACGCCAGCAAACTAACAATTTGTCAATAATCTGGCTGAATGCCTGCAACTTAGGGGGAGCACAGTGGAAATAACGCCTCTGAACCAGAATATCATCGGTCAGCGAGAATTTATAGGGCAATACGTCACACTTCCCTATATTAGGCGTACAAACATCCTCAAATTTCTTACGCACCAAATTCAACTGTTTTTCCTCCTCTTCAGCTACAGACACACTATTGCTTACCAAGACACTATTACTAGAATAGGCACGAGCATACAGAGGCGCCCTAATGATAGGAGCAAACACAAAAGACAAGGTAGCATCGTCAAAATTTAATGACACGGGAGCGTGACCGAAAAACTCCAAACCGAAAATGACGCTCTGGCTCGACCCAGGAAACACCCAAAAGGGAAAAGTCCACGAAAATCTACCAATTTTGAAAAGCAAAAAAATGTGTTTACGTAACTCCACAATCTGACCATTAGCTGTGCAAATTTTCACACGTTTCTCAGTGCACAAATTACGGTGGTGTTTATGACAAAAAACTGGTAGGGAATTAACAAAATCCTCGCTCACCAGACATTGAGTAGCACCTGTGTCAACCAGTGCGTCAACCAGCTGGGTGTAAAAAATAGCCTTAACAAGTTACCACGACGGGACGGCGGACTTATGGGAACGTGGCTGGAGGAACCGCTTTTCGCTTCAACCTCTTATCGTTTCCTGAACAAGAGGCTCTCAAGTGTCCGGACCTGCCACAACTAAAACATCATCGTTCCCGCAGAGGAACGGGAGCGCGAGTACAACTACTCTGTACATGCCCCTTAAGAGAGCAGTTCGCGAAACGGCGCCTATCACATTCAGTCTGGACGCGAGGCGATTTTAAAGTTGCCATACTGGCTAGCTGTGGATTACACGTGTTCGTGCCAGACCTAGGGTGAGGGGACGGAGGAGGAAAAGCCGCACGGTAATCAGCTGTTGCCGCTAGGTGACCTTGAACCTATCATGCCAAGGCATGCAGTGCCGACAAGGTGTTAGGCATCGCACTCAAAGTGTACAGTTGTTGTACATGAGGTGCTAAATTATCCACAATAATTTCCACTAATTCCCGTTCTGATAACTTCATATTCAGTGCACGTTCGTGGTTAATGATAGAATCCACAAATTTGTGCATCGATTCCCCTGGCTGCTGAAAACGTAACACAAAGTCACGCTGGCAGCGCTGTAGAATGCTCGCCGGGAAAGCAAATGCTAATATTTTAGCCTTGAATACCTCAAATGTACCAGCGGGATTGTTAATTTCCTCGGTAATTAGTGTTAAGAAATGATTATTGCACTTTGTTGCTAACACACGTAGCAACTGATGGTCGGAACACAACCTTAAATCCAGCAAATTTGTTGCTGCTACAATAAATACTAATATATGATTAGGTTCGGTAGAGGACAGTAGTGGTAAAGGATGTACGGACTGATTCAAAAGTTTCTCGTTGAGAGTACCTGAGGTTGTACTTGTCGCCTGTTGCTGTAGAAGTGGCATCGCCAGAGTCCCACCCTCACGTGCATATTTGACTGCTAAGCGACGCAATTCTTGGACTGTAGAAGTATCCATGTACGGGATCCCCGTGTCGTCGAGCAGAAGTGATAATTCCTCCATGCGCAGGGCATATACAAATGCGACGTTTAAAGCAAACGGCATCATGGAAAAAAAAAAAAAAAAAAAAACACAGATTAATGTTGAGCAGAGTTGCGCAGTATTGAACCAACCTTAAATTATGAGGAAGGTTACTAACGTACATAAACAACAGTGTTAACAGTGAAAGTGTGGAGACAAAAACTTAAATATGACAATTATCATTGCATAAATTTTTATTGCGAGCAATTTTTTCTTCAATATATGCAGAACACGCAGCAGCACAATTCACTTTAGATAAAGACGTAAAAATATGTTCAGCAAATAATTTAAACATATGGAAAACACACAAATGACTTAGGAATGCACAATATTTGACTAGAATATAGGTGGCAAGACAATTTAACACAATATTGGCCACGAGTTAAGCTAATTACTCCAAAATTCATTAAACCCTAATAGTGATTAATTACAAAACATTCTCCTATCAAGAATAGCAAGGTTATATAGCAATCACAATATAGGCTACATGTCAAGCCAATAACTCCACAATTCATTAAACCATAATAATGATACAAAATGATTAATTACAAAATATTCTCCTATCACGAATAGCAAGGTTATATGTGCACCTCATAATAGCGTTCATTCATAATACAAACGAAACATTGAAATTGTAGACAATTCCAGAATTAAGGTAGCACGTTGATTCCAACAGTGGTTAAAAAATTAGTATGTTTAGAATTCGTACAATTAAATTGAATCACAATAATGGTATATTGGTAATGAAAACTCTCAATAACATTTCTCATTACAACTAGAATAAGGTTTCATGGACCAAAATTATAGTTTACTAGCCAGACGTTTGAGTTTACAGTCAAACGCATCTCGTTGACGACAACCATTGTCATTTAACAAGTTTCATATGTTTATACTCCCAAGTTAGGATCAAAGAATAGTTCGTAATTATGTAGACTATGCATGTAAAGCTCTTGTTATTCTTGTATTCAAAGCTAGACTGAAAATACACCCAAATCAGAAACAAATTAATGTTTCACAAAGCAATACTATCAAGTTAAATACGTTCATAGCACAAAATCTCAATGCGAGAAAAATACATAAACAAAGTTATAAAGTGGCAACGTAGGTCTACCCAAACGACACAGAAATTCCAATATAAAACATATCAAGATTAAGTTTTTAATTAAAAGAGAATTTTCCACAGGCAGCGACGAAAAGAACAATTTTAAAATATGTGAAAACTACACATTAAAAACCCTTCAACATGACGGCCGCCACCAAACCATCACTGGGGACAAGTTCCCAAAAGCTAAAAATTAATAAGACGAGCTTTCATGTACAACTGCCGTCGGTCCCAGTGGTAGATAGAAAAGTGAATAGCAAAGAGGCTCACACACAAACACACGACTCAACCTGGCCACAATCGTGATGCATGTGCATGCACGAGGAGAGGTAAGAGGGGGAACACAGAGATTACAAAGAGTCACAAGAAAACAGAGAGGTCATGCTCCGAGCCAAAATACAGCAGTTCAACCTGCTGCGCGCCACCGACGCCCCACTGAAGGACGACATTTTGCAGGATAATTAAATGTCTTTCTCGCTCAATCCTTCAATCGCACAGTCTCTATACATAAATGTCTCGCAAATCACAGCTACGTACAGTTAAACCTGTTCGTCCACTCACACTTATTCACACCACTCCAGAAAAGTCACAATCATCTGCACTAGCACAGCCTCTTCTTAATTTGCTGGTCTCCCTCGTTCACTCGTCGCGCGCACTCACTAGTAAATCGCCACTCAGACTCTTCCGCAGCTCGCAGCGAACCTGTATTTATAGTACCTGCGACGATGCCCAGAATATTCTCCTGGTTCGCCGACAGGGCTGAGTGACGTAAGTTGAACCGTCCCAACATTTCGGTAACACTCAGTCACGTCCGAGTTGAATGCATGTCATAGGATGATGGACAGGTGCCCACTCATTCAGAAGGCCATTGAAGTCAGTCCGGGCCAAGTGACATCAGCCCTGACCAAGTGACGTCAGTCCGGGCCAAGTGACGTCAGCCCGGACCAAGTGACGTCAGCCCGGACCAAGTGACGTCACTTCGTCCGAGCAGGCCGCGGCGCCAGGAGCAGGCAGCCGGGGGAGGAGACCCACATTCCGGCACCCAGCCCGGGCTGTAGGTAGGGAGCAGGAGAGGAAGGGGGGTGGCGCAGCTCTTCAGTCGCATGCCTGTACGAGCTACTGGCTTGTTACAGTATGTTTGCCAACTTGTTGCCAATGTTCAACAAAACAATTTAAAAATTCTTAAAAATTCGTTATCATTTTATTTGCAGTGCTAATAAATTCCACAAAATGTCGTTTCATAATATTTAGGTTGGCCCACAATGTTGTGTCATCATTGTATTTACGTAAGTGTTACAACACAAGATAATAAACAACAGTTCCAAATGATTTACAACCGTTGGCCCAATGTATGTTGCTACTGGGAATAATTGCCGATAACTAATGATTGTCCTTCCAAAATTTTTCCTCCACACTATCAATAAATTGTTAATAAACAACGGTTGTCATTCCAACATTTACCCATCATTGAATGAAACCTTATCGTAAAACATTTGAACAATTTTCTTTGAATTAAGAGGTAACGATTATGTTCTATGAAATGTGTTAGTCAACTTTCTGTAAATTAATTTAGTTTCAATTCAGTTTAAAAAATACCTTTTGGCCAACATACTCACATCTGTTAATAACCAACCATCATTTTTCTCACATTTGTCCAATACTCCACCAACGAATAAAAAATTACGGCTAACTGTATTTTAAGTTTCCTTTTTTAAAAAGTATGGCATAATTTTAATGTAATTAAATACTCCGGTGTTATTTTCATAAAATTAGTTAAGCTGGATATTGGTTGCAAAATTATGTTGGGCCAACATGTGCACATTTGCTAATAACGAACAGTTGTACGTACCAACAGTTACCCATCATTCTACCAACGAATGAAAAATTGCTGTGAACCACATTTTAACAATTTTCTTTGAATTAAGAAGTGAAGGTATGTGTTCTATGAATTTTGTAAATCCTATTTTTTTTTACAAATTAATTTAGTTGGAATTCAGTTGAAAAATAACGTTGGGCACACATGTGATCAATTGTTCAACTCCTCTTCAAAAACAAACATTTAAATTTGTTAGTTAAATACCTTCATACTTGGCAAATGTGTACAGTTTTTAGCAAGCATATATTAAATTAAAAAGTTTTCGATTCTGGTACTTGATTTGAAAATATCGGAAAATATTGGAGTGCTTTGTGACTTCGGGAACTATTAAACCAATTCATTTCATGTTTGATATTCTGACATTTCTATATTTAAGAGGGTGATAAATAGCATCATTTCCAGCTGCTTTAGAGAGAAATTCGAATGCAAATAGAGGTCAAGCAAATTTACACATATCATTGTGATTCTGACATGTCATTTAAGAAAGCTATAGCAAGGAATGCCTCCTTTCGAATTTGGGTTAGCATTCTTTTAAATACGCAAACATGTTGTAACAATAGTTAAATTTGAGTAATTATGAAAGCTCACAGAAATAAAATCATCGATTTATCTTAAAAGAAAAAAGTAAAATAACTTATCACCTTCATTCACAGCCTAGGGCCCCATGAGGAAATAGCTATTGGTCGAATCTCAGAAAACGATCTATTGGTTCCGGCTAGAATAGTATTTAAACAACAGCTGCTTTCTAAAGATATTTTATGACATATTTAGTTTACGACTGTCAAAATTCAAACATTGAAATCAGTCCAGTAGTTCACGTTTATTCACGTTGTTAATCTTCCAAAATTACAGACAAGCAGAATAAGCACTACTGAAATTAAATCGCCAAGTGGAGAAAGGAACTAAGTCACTTTTCGTTACTGTTCAGGAGAAGGAAAAAAAACTGTTGTTTTTTTTTTTTTTTAACAAAGTACTTTCCCCTGAATCCTCAAATTTCTGTATGCGTGAACCTCCTTGCTCTTAGCATATTATTATTGGATGGTAAACGAAATCTGTCAAATGCATTTTGCATATCAGTATTTAAAAAAAAAAATGACTTAATTCCCTTCTCCGCTTGCTAGCTGTTTTCAAGCACCTTTTCCAATCGTTTGCTGTTTACAAGCTATATTTCTGTTCGTTTATTTCTTAAATTATTTAAGAATGTGTATATAACACTTACAGCTAGTTCAAAGTAGATTGCATTTATCAAAATAGAGTATAATTTCTGAAAAACACACTAATCCTCAGAATTCCATTTCACCATTACACATAAGTATCAATATTGTAATATTTTTTAAAAGTAGCATAGGATCCAGCATCACATTCAGAATACACTTTAGCGATAGTTACACACATGTATCATAGGTCATAATTGATTGTCAACTTCAGTTCACCATTTATCCCTACGAAGACTCATCTTGGCAGGTCTCAACATTGGAACAAACAGTAGGCCACAACACTATTTCATCACAAAAGGACACTGCATCTTTGCATCTAACGCATGTTAGGAGTTTCTTGGTGTAGTAAATTTTTGCCATGTTAATGGGACTTTTCCAGCAGGATATGCTTCATCCAAATTCGTGGAGAAATTTGTGTTTTCTTAGCCACGTGAAAATTGTGACTAACAAAACTGTTTATGTACAAAAAAACTGTTACTACTCCTGGATTATCACTGTAATATCGAAATTCCTTAAATTGGGATATGGTGAAACCATGTTTCTCACTTCGTGGAACGGATCTCTTGCCGGTTACTTGAGAAAACACATGTTATTTGAAGTGACGAGGCCACCAGATGTCATTATTCTTTCAGTTTAAAACTTTATCACACTGATATTGGGCATGCTGTTGGCTATTATTTCCGCCGCATACTCCTTTGGAGTATATACTCTATCCATCTTCTGTATCTTCCTCTTCAGTACTCAAAATACCCGAGCACATGGCAGGAAGGAATGTCCTCTTTCTGGAAATCTGTGAACCACCTTCCTAAACCTACCAAGTTGTGTCATTCATATTACTGTAATTCTTATCTACCCAACGACAACACCTTGTCTAAGCGCAACACTACGAATTCAGAATCGCTTGCAGTAGTGCACAGATATGGAAACTGCTGCAATTCATTCTTATTATTCATTATGTTTCACAAGGCACCTGCTGACACCTGAAAGCTAAGAAAATACATAACTTTCTGATTTGTTTCTACCTGCCACCAAACAGCGGAGAAAGGAATTAAGTCCGTAGGTTAGCGGAGAAAAGAACTAAGTCCGGGACTTACTTCTTTTCTCCACAGTGCGTGATGATGTTACCTTCTGTTTATCCCACACCCAGCATTCGGACATCGTTTGTTTCAACACAGTAGTGTGTGCATTGGTGAGTTTAATACGACTAGGTGTAAACATGAAAATGCCATAAAATTGACTTATTCTCCACTGGACGATTCAATTAAGGGTTTGATATTAACTCTCAAAACATACAATTTGGATTTGATTGCTCTAACAGTTCTCTAAATACGACTTAAATTCTTAATTTATTCAGGGTTTAATACCTTACAGAATTCAGACTCATTACATCAAACGTTATTAAATACAAAATTAGATGATAATCCGGCAAAATGGGGAAATTGTTGAAGATTCAATGTTTCCAGAAATATGACTAGACGCCCAATAATAATTCAACGGCCATCATTTTGAAACCAAACATGTGACACCGAAAGGTGTAATTTCGAAATATTACATGTGTCTTAATTTTCAAGATATCCTTTAGGAAAATGGGCTGAATGTAGCCTACATGTAACAATGGAACACAGTTTCCAAGAAATTAATTGAATCGGTAATGTGTACTGCAGTCAGCGTAAAAGTAATTAATACAGCTTTTGAATTTTTAAGAAATCACAATTTCCAAAATGACAGCAATGCAAACTATATTTGTCATTTTCCAAGAAAAACATTTTGCAATTTGTTATAAATATAGTATACTTTTTTTATCCGGCCGTTGTAATGTAATTAGTCACATGTTGACATATAGTCAGATGCAGTAAAAATGTATATGGTCACGTTGTACTACTTGTTAAAATGACCCTACTGGTTATTAGTTGTTTATCCTTACATGTCGTTTAGTCAAATAAACTTTAGAGGTTTTATTTGCACCAACGTAAAAAAATTTAGGATCATTTGTATGTGATAACTAGAGATGATGGTATGTTGCGAAAATGTTTTGTGTCAACATACTTTTCAAAAAGTTGTAGTTTATTGCAACATATATGACTGGGTAATGTATGCTTATGACACAACGTAACTGTCTGCAGACGAAAAATCGGCATCAAATATTACAATAATCGGGATTCTTATAGGCTCAGTCAAATAGGGTAACAGCGCCAAGTACAAACTAAAGCCAGTAATCTCCTGGTAAGCTGAACATGTGTTGACATCCAGCGAACAGTCAAGTTTTCCCGCGATAAGCCTTCATTACTAGCGATAACACATCAGAACTATTATAACTGTATCCAGTTAACATTTTTTTAGAATGTGTTGTATTATTTTCTCAGGTGACGGGTATGTGCGAGGTGAGGCAGTGACAGCGATTTATCTTCAGAAGAAAACTGAAGCCAGGCGTGTATATGCCACAATACTGAATACACTGACAAATACTGATGGATACAAGGTTGAAGGTATCACGTATCCTTCAGGGAAAATGCAAAAATTTCTCATTCAAGAAGTTTATTCAAAAGCAAACATTAATCCTGCAAACGTAGCTTACGTGGAAGCTCATGGAACTGGCACCCCGGTGAGTGTATTGATTATATTTGTATAATTTTTAGATAATTCTTCGTTAAAATACTTTCCACACGTTTGTTTCTACAAGATATAAAAATGTATAGGATCTAGTTTTAAGTTACTTATTAAACAGAGCTCACTTCGATAAGTTATTTTAATGGAGTACTAGCTTGTCCTGAGGAATCACGCACACACGAAACTGACTATCGTATGCAAATTTTATGTAACATTACTCTAAAGTACTAAAAATTCAATTGGGAAACCGAAATTTTGCCACGTAGAATTTCGTACAAAATACATTTATCTCGAATCATCATGATTCAATCATGAAAAACCAATTCAAGATACGATGCAAATCGAGACCACCAGCTTTTACGTCTGGTTGTAAATAACACACAATGTCATTTGTACGCAATTTCCCATTGCCATATGCGGGAAGTTATTATATCGCTCTACGCAATTATTTCATATGTAAAGAACGTATTTGCATAAGTGGTTATTTATTGGGCTTTGCGTCTTTGAAAGCGAGGTTAAAGCTCGTCGCCCACTTGGACGCGGCGCGAAACTTGACACCTGCGGCTGAATGTTGGCCAGTCTACTGTAGTGTCTGCAAGCTGTAGTCAGTGTTTTTGTCTCTTAAAACAATGAGTTCTAGCACAAGTAGTTCGGAAGAAGCTCTCTTCAAGTTTGCTTTGCTCGCAAGTGAAGCAGAAGAGACTAATAAAAAAAAAGTCTGGATACACGACATCAATAAGGTAAAGAAAATAACTTTGTTTTTAATAACTGGTTTCTTTATTTATCTTGTGTTGGTATAAAAAAACATAGATTACTATTATACATAATCCATTGTTATTCTCAAAAGCTACATGTTAGAGTGTTGGGTTTGCTCAGTTGGAACACGTGAATGAGGCTGTCGAATGTGGTCAGAAATATAGTGAGGTATAGATGGGGAAACTAACGAAAGTATGTTTTGTGAAAAACGTTGGTTAGGCACTGGTGGGTCTGTATTTGTGGCCGGTGGCTGACACAGCTGTTGGTGAACATTTTGTTGTTGAGAAAACCCAGAAGTTCCCGTATTTACCGGAGAAGGTACAGAAAACAGTGAAGATCCACATCCATGTGAAGTAGTTTGAGAAACCATAGGAAAAACTACACTTTGGGAAGAAGTAGAGGGATGATTTAGTATGTCCATGGCTTCCATTTCTGTTGCGTGAATGATTTGTGAAAACCGGCTCTTTACTTTTATTTGAAGATGAGGAGGGAATGTCCTTACAGTTTCCTCAATGCTCTGGAAGTATTTTGTAAGGTGATTTATTTTAGGGTGTTCTTTATCATATTTCTGTTTCTTGTAGGCAACATACTCTTGAAATACAGCGGTTGAGGGTGTAAGTTTTGAACTAGATCGTTTGAAACCACTGGGATTCACCTGCTGTAGGCATGAGTTGTCTTCGATGACGTCATCGGCCTCGCCTGAATTAGACGTGGATGTTGATGGGTCGACTGGTGATGATGCCATGTGCTTCAAAGCAAAAAATAATACACCAAGCACATCGCATCCTAAAAGACAGGGGGCAACCAAGACCAAAAAAAAAAAAAAAAAAAAAAAATTCTAGTTAACAAGTTTTTAAGAAACTCATCAGTTATTGGACTAAATCTTATTGGGGGAAAATTCTTTAACCGCTGCCACACTTCTCAACTCTGAATTATACCTTATATCACAACTAGGAACAAAACTAATGATGATATGTCTTATCAGTATTCACTGCCTCCATCTGCGTCTCACTTGCTTTACAAGTTCGATTAAATATTATTACAATTGCGGAAGCGCATACATTCAGCATACGTAGTAATTTCACATCCATACAAAATTATGCTTACCACAGGCACCGAAAATACATCACGAAAGGGAGCTCCCGTTTTACATACTACAAGCCACCTTAATCAGAAAATCGCCAAAAGGCCTGTACCCTCCTTCAACGCTAAAATAAATTTACACAGTTGTTATTCCAATCTCAATAACCCCAGTTGACTTGGCCAGAAAAGGTGATAACTCGGCCCATGCATACTATCATAAAATACCCCATATTCATGACATCTTAGAAAGTATTATAACAATCCCGTCAGTTCACCGATTAGTTGCAGTGAATACATACTACACAAAATAATTTGCAATTTAAAACAGTGACTGTTTATTAGATGTAAATAAACCGAGACACCTAATCCCAGACTGTACTTTTACTCAGTGAACCGAACACATCTGCGATTTTCTTACCTGGGATTACTTTCTAAAGCTGTCGATTTGACGCAAACTTGTTTACGAGTTTATTTTCCTGGACCTCACGAAGCAACAATCTGGAGAAATAACATGATTATCTCCTACCTTCTCACTGCAACTCAGCCGTGTCCTCCTTTGACGACCGTCTAGCAAACAAACGCAGCCATGCGCCCATGCCGGCTAGCATGAACAGAATGTCGTCCGCTTGACGCTTACAGCAGCTAACAACAAGATCTTCCACGACGGACAACAAACTTATTTTTCACCAAGGCAGAAAATTTCACTCTACTGCCTGTCGACTAAACCAACTTCCGCTCGAAGTCACTCACGGAGGATCAGTTACGTTCCAAAATGCTAAGGTTCATAGGCAACCCCTACTTGCACTATCGGAAAGTTATTTACACCAAGCAGAAATGCTACAAGGTTAGCAGCAACGTCCGCTTTCTATACTGCCAACCGAGTAGACTCGCGTCTCTAAGCACCGCCAATTCAACCGTCATAACAGGAGTCTACACAGCAGGATTACTTGCGTCTCATTTTCGCGGCCACTGTTTTTTTTCCGCTGTCTCGGATTGCTTCGAAACACACGTTAACAATCAAACCCTGTCATGAGCACTTAACTTGCATGACCGCCCGTGGCTATGACTCGACAGACCTCCTCGCCCACCAGCTGACCCTACTCGCCGCGCGAGCAAAGAGCTTGGCTCCTTCAGATACGTTACTCCTCACGCCCAATACATCGAAGAACGTCATACACAACTATATGCCTACATGTAGTGATCTAGATCACTACAATGGTTCGTCGAAGTTAGACGTAGGTTCGCGTTGCTTGAGAATGAAAGGCTTGATTAACTCCATTTGCGCATGAAGGCACCACGATTTCATGGTGGAAGTAGCTTGGCCACTTTTGGTTTCCTTACATTTCAGGGAATTCCGGAAACACTCTCTTAGAGACTTCCATCTTTTCTTACATTCCTCCCCTGAAAAATATGAACAGCTGTATGCATCCCTGCTGTGTGAAATAATGGGTCAAAAGAAATGAAACAACTGTTATGTTTGTGTTACATGAATATTTTATTACATTCCTCCCCTGAAAAATATAAACAGCTTAATGCATCCCTGCTGTCTAAAATAATGGGTCAAAAGAAAAATAATTATATGTATTATATAGATACAATATGCATGTATAGGATGATACAAATAAATAGCTGGTAAATGTGTAATAACGTTATTCATTTATATAAGTTTCGAAATTGAATCAGCAGCAAATCAAAATGAATAATTATTAATTGTACAAACCTTCAGAGGGGTATTTACGGCTGAGTGTTAAAAAATTAATGTTTAATAATGAAATAAAAATTCCTTGTTAATGTCTGTTATTTGGCATCTTTATGAGTGAACAATCTCCCGAAATTAAAAGTTCGTTAAGCATAATTTATTCCGCTCCTATTAAAGGTATGGTATGTCGGTACCAGAAGTAACATTTAAGAATGCATTGTGGGAAAGTTTGTCTCAGAAAGTTGGCAAAAAGTATTATCTGGCATGTTTTGCCAGGGCTCGCCAGATTCTACTGCATATTTATTCCCGGCGCTCTATAGCCACCTCATTTTCACCCTCATTGACTCTAAAGACCACAGATTTTATGAGCCGCACAAAGAATTAGCATTAAACATTTACTTGTTTCAGGTTCTTGGCAACTGCATTTAGCTACAGGCTGGGAGAGACGACTGTTAGAAATATTGTTTATAACATTTGCGATGCGATTTGGAAAGTACTTGGACCAATTGCCTTGCCTCAGCCAGATACAGCAAAGTGGAAAGAAATAGAAGAAGAATTTAGTGTGAAGTGGAATTTCCCTAACTGTGTGGGGGCGATCGATGGGAAACACGTAGTGTGCGACAAGCCTGCCAATAGTGGATCACTGTACTTTAATTATAAAATATCCTTTAGTATCATTCTTCTTGCTCTTGTTGATGCTAATTACAAGTTCATAATGATTGATGTAGGAGCATACGGTAAGAACAGTGATGGAGGTATCTTTGCAAACAGTGCATTTGGTAGGAGATTTCTCAGAAATGACCTGGATTTCCCCGACGACAAGCCACTTCCTGGTACAATTCAACCCATGCCTCATGTCATAGTTGGTGATGAGGCATTTCCTCTTCACAAAACCTTGATGAGACCTAATCCTGGCAAAGAAGGTGCGCAATCAATTGAAGAAAAGATTTTCAACTACAGATTGAGTAGATCAAGAAACACAGTTGAAGATACTTTTGGGATTTGTACTGAAAGATTTCGCATTTACCAGCGGAAATTACAGATAAGCCCAGAACATCTTGACAAGGTTGTAACTGCAACTTGCTGTCTTCATAATTTTCTGCGGGACGAATGCTCATTACTTTTAGGTCTAAATGAAACAGAATAAAACGATACTGTCTGTGCAGCCTTGCAAAGTGTAAACGGTGTTGGTGGTTCGTTCTCAGGCACAGCTTTGTTAGTTATAAAAAAAGTTCACCGAATATTTTGTCTCTCCAGCTGGAGCTGTAGAATGGCAAGCAAGAGTGATACAGCAAGGAAGACACCATTAAGGGAGGCTTCCGAGACGCTTAACATACGGTCATACTTTAAACACAATATCCTAACATTTGTTTTTCTCAAATTGCGCTGATAAGAAGATCATTAGCTAAAGAAGCAATTTGTTCGTTTCAAACAAAGTAGATAGTGGGTTAGTATACTATATATATTGTCCAGAGAATTGATATTTTTGCTACTAAATACAGGTATAAAATTGCAATATATGATAGTACCTACTGAAAGCGTATGATTAATGTCCAGTAAGCGATTATTTTTGTAAGAAGTATGATTTGGTGATTCGATTCTTTAATGTAGAAATAAGCCTAACTCTGTAGCAAATCATCGTTGTTTTCCACTGACTAGCGCAATATTTTAAAGTGATGAATATTGTAAAGTACTATTTTTACCAAGGGTGCTACTTATATTACGACTCTTTGCTTTAGTACAAGTTGCTTGAAATGTGTAAAACCAAGAAACTACTTTCATGTTCGGTTGTGTGTGTAACATTTCCATTGCATTAAACGTTGATATATTGAAAACTTACCTCGTGCGTTCATTTGTTCTCCTATTTCCTCCCATGAATTTTCTCGTATCAACTGATTGTGGTAGTTACTGTCTTATAAATCATACATATGCCTGTATTCTTGCACAAGTAGAATTAGTTTTTCATCGTCCATATCCGTTTCCTGTAAACAAAAAAAAACGCCCAACAATAATTTATCATTCTCAAATGAGTCAGTGTCCTACAGTATTATATCTAATAACCTGATTGTCATTTGTCTTCGATCATTCCTGAACTCAGTGTTTCTGTATCTCTTCGGTACAAATCGATGGCATTACTTAAATAATTCATGTATTTAAAATCTTACAGTAACTGTTTATAAGACACAAACATAAAGTGTATGTAAATATGTACCTATGTATTGTATGTGTATTAAACAATAAACATCTGTTACTGCATTGCGATAATTAATTGGGATGTTGGCTGCAATATAACTGGAAATGACACACGTAATCCTCACGTTTATCGCGTCTCTCGTAAATTAAATTGAATACATATTTATAACATCACTTACACGTTAAGTCGTCGAGGTGCTTAATCTATGTTGGTCACTATATTAGCGATATTTCAACATCGCATTGTCTTGATTAGGTAGTTAACAGTACCGTGTGAAAGTGTATTCGATGGCCTTATTTATGTTTATCGATAATACTATATTTGTCATCACTTCTTGCCTGTAGCACATTCAACAATCTGCAGTGCCGTATGCTGTTTTATATTGATATAATATTCGACCTTTAACAATCGTTCGAGCAATCTTTTGGTATTGTGAAGATACGGCACGGGCTGCCGACACACACGAGGTTACACCGCGTTAAATGGGGCAACGCGGGAGCAACATATGTGCTACACATCAATCTTAGCAGTGATAATAGCAAGCTATTACTTTAAAGTGTGTTTCTAGTCGAAGCTTATTGATATCAATCATTTATTATTTAACCTCCAATAGAACGACAATTTCTCGTAAATGTCATCGCAACAACTCGACGTCACAATTACTCCATGGATGTAATGAGCAGATCTGATTGGAAATGCATTGAATATACACACAGATTTAACATACTCTGATACATACCTTGGTACTTGTGAGCCAGCAATAAAAGAATTCCCACCTGAATGCCTTCCATAGTACGTCTGAATAAAACGGGACAATCATCGTCACTACGAAGATTGCCGAAGTTGAGCCGAAGGGTCACGAAGAGGGTGGACGGTGCCTCGTTGTTTCTGCCACCCTTCGCTCACATGGACGCGCCGCGGCGCACAGTGGGACGGATTGAATAATAATGGGGCAAAAAAATCGTCTTACCTTCGATTCGATGTCAAATAAGGATTTTATGCTAATATTAGTCGTCCCTGAGTGTTAAAAATAGTTGTCCATGTAATGGAATTATTTCACCTTGAACTAGACATTTTTCTTGGGGGGGGGGGAGTGAGACATAAGTCGTAAATTACGTTTGCTTGCATACTATATACACACATTTTTTGTTGAGTATTAATAACTTAAATCTTACCAATTGCAGTGGATAGAGTGCAGAAAGAAGTAAACGTAGCATTTTGATCAAATATAATATAAACATCACTTAATTTGCGATGGAAATTAATGCAATAGGAACCTCCAAATCCATTATGTTACCTTATCACAAGCAATGATCCGTAACCGCTACTTGATATACGAATGCCACTAAATTATGTAGAATATGATTTTCAAACGGAGCGTATGAGGAAGTAACAACAATTGTTAGTAAATAAAGAATACAGTTTTTATTAAATATTTGAGAAATAACATGTGCCCACACAAGTATTTCAATAGCCAAATTTCAATCAAATAAAGACAGATACTTAAAAACCCTTCAGAGATGCGATTATATTTGTCATAACATTAAAGTTATAGCATTTATAGCATCGGCAGATCGTCATTAGGATCACTTTATCAGTATGTTATTTTTTTAGCAGTTTATTAATTTTTTAATGGTATCTATTCATAGGAATGTTCATTTAACGTAGTTTTCAGTTTTCAAAAAACCTTACATATTTTAAAAATATTTCATGAAACGTACATATATATGATAAAATACAATTATGATATAAATATTAACCAGTCAGTTAAACAGCAAACGTTTAATATATATACATATTCAAATGCAAATAAAATTATTTCTGATTTGATTCTTAATTACATGTACATAATATATACTGTAAAAACTTATAATTGATAGCCTGTTTATGGCCCTGTACTTTAAATTGGTTTTTATTTATACCAAGCAGTCTAAAAGTCGGAAGTGATCCAAAGTGTTGCCATCTTCTCTATAATCTTCTACTTCAGCACATTCAAAGTTTACTAGTAACATTTTTATGTCATCCTTTACTTCGCTGGAAAATGTTCTGATATTTTTTGGCAGACTACGAACTGACGATATAGGAGGGTCGGATGACAACTGAAGGATGCAAAACAAATCTTGTACATTTTCCAAACTACTGATTTTTCCGCTGAAAAACTGGCGATAGTTTCGGATATCATTATTCCTGGCTTCCTGCGCCTCCTCTGATAACTGCCCCATGGGTAAAATAGCATTTGAGATAATCAGTCTACTAAGCTGCAAATTTTTGTGGACAGTGGGCGTAAGCTCGTACCACCCGTACAGTTTCTTATAATACTCGAGAGTATTTTTGTAGTATGAATAAAATTTATCAATATTTACTGCATGCCCACTGGAAATTACAAACAATATTACGGAAAACTTTTGTAACAATAATTTATCTAGTCCAGTTGCTTTCGTTGCTGCTCCGGGCCAGAAAAAATCTCCTGGCTGTGTTTCCATCTGTACTTGAGCCAAAGCCTTGTCCTCTTCAAGTTGTTTTCTTTTTGCTCTACCACAGTTTGATCCTTGTAGTCTCATCGTGATTTTGTTTTTTATCCTTAAACAAGGGAATAAAAACGTTAAATTAAGACTTTAGCAATTAAATATATGTAAGTACAAGAAATATTAAGTACGATACTCACTTAATCTGCAGGAAATAGCCAGGAAAAATTCCAAAAACCGTATGTATGCATGTAGGACAGAAAGGCCGAAGTTCAAAGAAGAAGAAGAATCAACTGGATTTTTAGTTGACCAGGATGCAGAACTCATAGCTGTCATCTTGCAGATGGGACACTGAAGAGTATTGGTGTCAGTTGGTGAATTCAGAACTTTCCCATCTATCATTGTTTACTGTAGAGAGTAACTAACTTCAGTTGTCTCTGTCTTGAAGGAACGGAAGTTGTGAATTTGGTTTTGGATGCATTTTTCCTCTTCTTTGATAACTTACTTTGTTTATTTCAAAAACTGCAACCGTATAGGTCTGCAGAAACGTGTAGAACTAGGATGTGGGTTACTCTATACCACTTCTCCATTTTCTCTTTTCAGTGTCAAGGGTATAAGAGATGTTACGAACACACTTCCGTCACTAGCTGCATCGTTTTCTTCCCATTTTCGTTTATATTGGGCATGGCCAGTTGACCCATCGAATCCCCGCTTGCAAATCAGAATGAGCTTGCCTTCACTATATGCTTCCATTGTTTCCAATATTCTCTTGTAAGTATGGTCCAATAAATCATGTAAAGGAACGTCACAAGAGACTTCTGAATACTGAATATTTTCTGGACATGCCTCACTTTTTGCTTCAGTTAACCTACGATAACTGGGATAGATGTCTGCATGTTGATTCTTCGCTGAAAGTCTAAGCAAATTGTACGAATGTTTTGATAATTTTGATTCTATAAGTAATGACAAAGCTTCTTCCACTGTGTACGGAATGCACTTATTTTTAAACACATTAATTTTTTTGTACTTTCTTTGTGTAGATCTTGGGCTACTACTGCTAAATAATTTCACACTTGCAGCTCCTACTCTATTTCCTTTTCTTCTCAAACGATTTGACATAATTCTTGCAGCTTGTGGAGTAGATACAATATCTGATGAACTTTTATTAATTTTCTTCTTCGTTCTTTCATCTGCCTCGTCATAAGCTTTCTTCGGGCGACTTCTTTGTTAGGTACATGCACGAGTAGTATGTACGCCACTTGTACATGCAGCATATTCAGTTTCAAAAGGAACATCAGTGTTTAGCCACGAAGAAAATTTTTTTGGAACATGGAGAGTATGCGATTTAACTTCTTCCATCTACTTAAATAAAAAAAAAAAAAAACTCAAGAAAACTTGAAAAAAGATATATCTCTATGGTCTCGAAGGTAAGGTAAATGGGCTTTACTTCTCGTCGACACCGAGGACCATCCTAGCGTTCGTCTGGCGTGTTGTCGGGAAACCATGAAAAACCGTCATCTGGATGGCCGGATCCGGGGATCGAACTCAGGACCTTCCGAATGTGAGTCCAACGAACTAACCGTTGTGCCACCTTGCTATGGTATCGAAAAGGGATCTACGTTTATTTGAAATTAAACTGTAATTCTGATTTCTAGGATTGTTTTTCATTCTGCCGCAACTGACAAAATTCGAACCTAATTCCAAAATTATATATTTAAGGCTATTATTCGGTATTAATATCATAAATTCACAAATTATGTAATACAACCACCACTTAAAAGTACCATATAAAAACTCATACTGCGAAACAATACTCCATTCAAATTTAGCATTCCGCACATTTATCCTAGGGGAGAGTACTTGCCCCACGTACCAGTGATGCTCCGGCACTGGCCACAACAATATCACTAATACTTATTCCTTACCATATTCTTGGTGATGCCAGGCTGAATGCCATTTTACAAATGAAAAATAAAAAATATGTGTGCACCGATATCAACTCCGCGAAGGGGATATGTTTCTTTAGCGCGTCTCTGTGGGAACCAGCTTCCCAGCGTGTTCACATAAATGACAAGCGATTATCGCGCATTTCTATCTTAAAATATAGTTTTCTCGAAAAGGGGCAAGTAAGGGCAGCCGAATCTTTCGGATATTGTTACAGCAATGTTATCTCTATACTGTATAGCAAATAACTACGTGGCACTCCGTGGCAATGGTTTTTAAATTCAAAATTTAGATTAAAAATTAGTTTAAAATAAGCAATTTTTCGATGGATGAAACTAAATTACTAATTCAGATAAAAATTATGAATTGTTGTGAAATGTAGTAAACTAAATTATGGAGTTCCAGATAAAAAAAGTATTTGCTTGAATTAAAGTGATATAATGCAGGAAAAACTCCATCCAAACATGGGATACTTAGCATAAAATGGGATTATCCCCGGATTTTCTCAAAACTATAAAGTTTGAAATTGCCTTCTGGCCTCATATGACTTCAGAAATCAAATAAAATTTGTAGACACGCAAAAGAATCTTTGTAGAACAAATTCTCATAAGTTTCAGATCGAATATAAAAGTTCGATTATTTGTATTTTTGCCCCATGGTTAATCAATCCGGCCCACTGTGCGGCGTGCCGCCGAGAGGAATGGTTGCCAGAGAAGTCTGGAGACTTCTCCAGGAGAAGTGGCTCGCCTCGCCGCGCCGCGCCGCGCCCAGGTGGGCGACGTGCTTAACGCAAAGAACTGCTAAAGGAACGAGTCATGTACTATGTTAAAGAACCGTCCCAGCATTGCCTGGAGCAATTTCGGGCAACCATGTAAGCCAGAGATCAGGCCTGCCGAATCCGGAAATCTAATCGGGGCCCTGCTGAATGCGAGTCGAACGTGTTGCTTTTGCGCTACCTCGCTCGGTTCTTCAACTGAACAAATAACAAATCCTATGGCGTTATTTTCACCCAAGTCTAGGAATTAACACTGAACACTAATGTTTTACTTCCTAGTTGATTATCGGATTATCATATTATCCAAACAAGCTGCGGGGTGCATAATGCATCTCTTGAGTCTCTCCTGCCCCTACCCTGGCGACAAGCCGTAATACAATACACTAGCGGTAAATGCCTGTAACGTTATCAGTCCTTCGAACGATGCCGCTAGTACTGCTGATTACAAACAAAACAACGTCATGTCTCGGACGGTTTGCCACATCACCAAAGAGAGATGAAAGTTTATTTCGGTTGTCAAGGACGATGGAGTGTGTACTTCCAGAATATTAGAATTAGGTTTTATTGATATCCGACCGGTCGCGGAGGGATCATTCTAGAAATAGTATTGCAAGTATTAAATTATGCTTTCCCCCCAAATCAGTGGAACTCTTGAGTTCTTCAGTTAGTGAGGGGTTGGATTCCTGAGTCCAGCGAGTGCCGCGGAATCGGCAGGTGTGTGAGCGGAGCAGCGTGTGACGTCGGTGGCGACGAGTGTGGGAGATTGTGACATCAGGGGCGACCAGAGACTGCGGTCTAGGAGGAGAAGACTGTTCGGAAGGCCGAGAAGTGAATTAAGTGATGAAGGACACGCATCAGTGGACTGGGATAGACTGGCTGGAATTCCGGGACAGAAAGATGTACTGAGATACGTGTAAATATTGCGATTGTTATATGGGCGGATATCATTTCTCGTAGTGACATTTGACTGTGTAAATACAGGCCTGTACAGAGAAACAAACTATGTTGGTAGTAGTTAATAGTGAGTGGCCTGAAGTTTTTAGTAATTAAGTTATCTATATTATATTTCAATTATAAGTGATACCTCCGTACTTTAAGTCCCGATATTATTATAAATTGAATTAATTCCGATTCATATTTTTTACGCTGTTGCTATATATACATTTTACAAAATAACCTAAAATATTGCGAAAATTCTAAGTTTAAAAGAATCACGAAATTCTGTTATTATCTATAAACTCAGATAATATATAGAATTCGTATTTATAGTAAATTAGTAAATTTACTAATAGTGTGTAGACAAATGCGCTGACTTATATGGAAGGTTTTTTTTTTTCTCACAGGTGGGTGATCCTGAAGAAACTAACAACCTAGCAGATTTCTTCTGTAAGGATCGTTCTACGCCTCTCCTGATAGGCTCCATTAAATCAAACATTGGCCACTCAGAACCTGCATCTGGCATGAGTGCCCTGGTGAAAGTACTGGTAGCTATGGAGATGGGTGTTATAGCACCTAACCTTCACTTCAAGGAACCAAATCCTCACATCCCGGCATTGTTTGATGGTAGACTAAAGGTAGGCTCTGACAGTTTGATGTTTAAAATATGCAGCTATTTGTGAACAAAGTTTGGTTTACATTAACACTGCCCTTGTAAATGCATGTTTAGTTATAAGAATGTTAGTGTACCTAAACCTGGTTCGTCTGCTTGTAATTTACTAACTTTTTTGTCTACAAAATTTTGTTTTATGAGAAGAGTAAGTAAACAAATATTACAAGCTTTATAACATAACATTTTCCAATGTGTTCAAGGCAAACAAAATAATTATTAATTTTTTTTTTTAGTTTGAGACCTTCTACATGCTGTTGTTGCGGGATGTTGGCCTGTGATAGCTAAGAATAACTTGTAATGCAATACTTTTTTTAACAACTCGTCGTTTGACCATTATTTTCAGCTGAGCCAATATGGTGTTCTGAAATGTTTATTGTTATTTATATATAATTCCTTCTTTTGTCTGCTCTGTTCTGTTAGATTGTTTGCAGCAAAAATCTGCTGTACATAATTTGTAATGTAAACACTACGAGCGTATTGCAACACAATGCATCAAAGCTATAAACAAGAAATATGTGCATTTATAAATATTGACGTGTTAAGATAAAACAATAACGGTTTACCGTAACACATAGTGACGAATCAGAAATAATCTACTCACAGGTGTCTAAAAAACCTTTTATAATTTAATTTCATTTCCTACGAAGCAGGCTTAATATTGACAAAGTTTTACTAGTTGAATATATGTAATCTTGTAAAACTTTTATACACATTTACAAAACCAGGTAACATACGTCCGTGTAGGCCTACTATAATTACATCTTTCCTCAAATAAATATGCACTTTCCTTCACCCACGTTGTCAGACCACGGCTGCCGCACGCTCTTCTCATTCCGTCTGTTATCCATTGTATGGTCTCATTTCATGTCATACTGCGTGCTTTGGCAGATACTACAAGCAACCAGTCTGTAGTGTGCTTTTGTAGTGAATGTTCTGCCCTCTGGTGCCTTTCTCATGTGTTAGTTATTTGCCAGTATGGAAATAAATTAAAACTTAGTTACTTATTAAAAAATTATTACAGTCACTTTAAATTTACCGATCACCGCAAATATATTTAACTATGTGGTAACTATAAGAAATGGAACTAACCCATGCACTGAAATTAACTGCAAGTGCTAGTACTAGAACAAATATGGTAGCTTCATTTTAAAACCTAGCACTCTCTTTTGCTTGTGACGTACGATATTATGTTATAAATATAACCTCGATAGTGAAACATTTAAAACTCATTCAAAGATACACTACAGCAAATAATAACCTGGTCTGTAAAAACGAACATTAATGTATCTGAAAACTACGAAACTGCAAAATATTTTGTTCGCTCTGTGTATGTAGATCGTTTGCATTTCTCAACTGCAATCTTGAGTTGTAAGACCATGTATCTGTATATAGGTCATTCGGGATAACGTGAGCACCAAAAATTTAACCTTTTGAAAAATATCGCTAGCTGTTACTGCATGTAACTGAATAATAACTATAGTTTCCTTACTGCTTGTATGGTTCGCAGCGAAATAACGCAATATAGGCCCGTGTGTTTTCCCATTTAAATTAAACAATACAAAAACAAAATAACTGAAATCGACAAAATTGTATTTACATAATTAATAAACTTTTTTTTATTAAACTGTGCTGATTCATACTGACTGCACAATTTATCTTACACTCGCAAACATCAAGTGACATGTCTAAAAAGGTAAGAAATGTCATCCACCAGTAGCAATTTTTGGTTGGACCAACGTTAAGTCCAACGTTTGCCTCAAGGTTGGGCCAACGTTGGAATAATTACGTTGGTCTGACATCAAAATGACACTCGGGACTACGTTTTCCCAACATTGGTTTTTTGGTTGGATGCTTTTGCAATTGAATTACGTTGGACCAACATTGGCGAAACGTTGGATGGACAAAATTCTGAAAAAATGTACTCTAAAAAAAGCAAATTTAAGGCTAATATATGTAATTTAGAGCTTTCATATACAGCACAAACTTCCTAAAGTGTGTAAACGAAGTCCACCAGAAGTGCACTGGTTTCGAACTCACGACCCTTAATATGTACAGATGTTTTTACATTACGACCCATTAACTTACCGATTTCTCAACTAGAAAGAAGCTGTTTTGTTTGCTATCTTAGTTAACCAATCGGCATGAATGCTTACTTGAACGCCTACATTCAGTGAAATATTGGTAGTTTCTCAGGCACTCTGCCACTTAAATTGACAACTTGTCAACCAACCATTTTAATTGTTCAGAAACTTTTCTTCTAATTCTAAAATCTTTAGAAGACTTCATAGCCTGTGAGATTGTGCGTGACATTTCCATTTTCCATTTCCAATGTTATTTTGTGTGTTAAAGAAAAATGTCGTTTTATAACATTTAGCTCAACATAAAAATCTACACCCAAAACCAAATGTATGTTTGCCAACTTGTTACCAACGTTCAATCAACCATTCAAAAATTCTAATAAAGTCTTTGCCAATTTATTTGCAGTGCTGATAAATTCCACAAAAATGTTGTTCCATAAAATTTAGGTTGGCTTACAATATTGGGCCAACGTTGAATTTATGTAAATATTCCAATACAAACCAACAGTTCCAAATGATTTCCAACCGTTGGCCCAACGTATGTCGCTACCGGGAATAATTGCTAATAACTAACGGTTGTCCTCTCAAAATGTTTCCTTCAATCTATCAATAAGTTGCTAACAATCAACAGTTATACCAACGTTTAACCAACATTCTACCAATGAATGATTAATTACCATGAAATATTTTAACAATTTTCTTTGATTTAAGATGTAAATTTTGTGTTCTATGAAATGTGAAAATCATATTTTTTTACAAGTAAATTTTGTTGGAAATCAGTTGAAATATAAAGTTGGCCTAAAATACTCACATTTGTCGAACACTCCACCAACGAATAAAAAATTAGCATTAACTGTAATTTAGCACTATTCTTTAAAAAAAAAAATGTGGCATTGTATTAATGTTATAAAATATTCTGGTGTTATTTTCGTAAAATTATTTTAGCTGAATATTGGTTGTCAAATTAGGTTGGGCCAACAAAAGCATATTTTCTAATAACCAACAGTTGTCGTACCAACATTTACCAATCATTCTACCAACAAATGGAAAATTACTACAAACCACATTTTAACAATTATTTTTGGAATTAAAAGGTGAATATATGTGTTCTACGAAATGTGTAAATTAATATTTTTTAATTATTTTAGTTGGAATTCAGTTGAAAAATAACGTTGGCCCAAGATACATCTGTTAGTAACCAAACGTTCTCATTCTCACATTTGTCCAAGACTCCACCAACAAATAAAAAATTACAATTAAATTTATTTTAACAGTATTCTTTAAAAAAAATATGGAATTGTATTAACGTTATTAAATATCCTGGTGCTATTTTCGTAAAATTAGTTAAGCTGACATTGGTTGTAAAATATTTTCTAATAACCAACAGCTGATATACCAACATTACCCATAATTCTACCAAAGCTTTAAAAATTAATACAAAACACATTTTAACTATTTTTTTTTAGTTACGAGGTGAAGGTATCAGGTCTATGAAATGGGTAAATCCTATTTTTCAAATTAATATATTTGGGATTCTATGGAAATAAGTTATAACGTTGGTCCAACGTTCATAAATCTGCTAATAGCCAACCGTTCTTTATCGCACATTTATCCAACATTTCCAACGACTAAAAATTATCAATAACTGTATTTTAACTATTTTCTTCTATTAAATATTGTATTCTATTAATGTTATTAACTGTTATGGCATTCTGTTCTTAAAATTCGTTAGGTTGGATATTGGTTGTAAAATAACATTGGACCAACATAATCGTATACACTAACAACCAACGGTTGTATTTCCAACACTTTCCCATCGTTCTATCAACGAATAAAGGATTTCCGTTACCAATATTTACGGCGTTTTTTTAAGAATAAATATTGTTATAAGTTTGAAACAAAAACTATAGGCCTATATGTGGGCAGTTCCCTGAGCTGTTTGGGATAGGGACATATATATAATTAGAAATAAAAGAGTTGAATTAAGTTATTGATTTACTAGCTCACAAAGCTTACAAAAACACCAAACAGCAATCAACTATAACTTTCACAACACAATTAGTTATGCACACAATTACTCCTGTGTCACAGACACGTTAATTAACTTTGACAATTAAAGCACAAAAAATGTCTACAATCAATTAATTAAACACTGCAAATCACAATAAAATTCAGTCATATATACAATCAACAGTCTCTTAAATAGCGACAGTGTACAACCTTATGGTCCGCAGTGGTGATGAATCGTCGCGAGTGCACCGCTGTCTTCAATCTTGAGGTCTTCGGTTCGTCTCCCGTCGCGCACCTCCTCTTCACCCGTCAGCCCGCCGCAGCAGTCCTCTTGTTTCATCCAACACTGCTCCGCCTGCCGCCTGCCGCTTCACAGTAGACTTTTACGTCACCAAGATGTCTTCACCAGTCTCTCTCCACAAGCATAACACCTTCCTCTAGCACGACCAATAGTGATCTCACCTCAAAGTTGTCGATTCGGCGCTTATATACTCGTCAAAACAGTTGGGGACTCCCCGCATTTCAGGGGTCTAAAAATAGATATTACAACATGTTTCGGACATTACTTGAGTCACGTAGGCCGCCCTCGTAGGGATAAGACGTAGTTGGACAGATATCTATGACGTAGCTTCGGCGAGACTTCCATCACGTAGCCGCAGGGCGTGTGTGTCAGGGGCCAGTCCACATAGTGTTACGAAACAGCCGCCGACCACCGGGCTCCAGGTACATGGCATGCAACAATATATTATTTTGTGTCTGTTATGACACATTTTATCACTATTAAAAATGTATTAAGTTAGTTTTCAGTTGGAAACTAATGTTGGGCCAACGTTATTTTTATAGGAGTACTCCTACACAACCTATTTCCATCATTTCCAAACAAAAGCCAACCGTTGGTTTAATGTATGGTTTCCAACATAACATATTGCCAACCTTGCCAACCAATTCTCAACCGTTGGCCCAACGTATGTTGCCAATGGAGCCGTCGTTAGCCGTTACGCGCGGAAAAATAAGAATTCTCTGAAAACAGAACTTTAGCAGGGCTTTATTGAGTGCTCACTTTATCCCGAACCGCCTTTACTCTGTTCGCCAGGTTGTTGACAAACCTACAAAATGGAGTGGAGGGCTAGTTGGCCTAAATTCCTTCGGTTTCGGCGGTGCTAATGCACACGTGCTGCTTAACTGGAACTGCAAGTCTAAATTGCAAGTGGTTCAAGACAAATTGCCACGCATTGTGGTGTTCTCAGGCCGAACAGAAGAAGGAGTTTCCAGGTCTTTGGAAAAAGTAAGTATGGTTCTTTGTAGTTAGTTTTAATTTACTTGTGTGCATGAAATACCAAAGCTGTACTTCCATTTCAAGTCGATTTTTGTGTTAAAAAAAAATTAGTAAATTCAATAAGAAATTAACAAAATACCGTTAAGAAAATGTTTATGTATATTAAAAATTAAAGTGTAAAACTTGCAAGACTCCTGAGCAACTCGAATTTTTAGGAGAAGAAGTGCAAGTGTTAAGGGTGATGTTGTAGGGCAAAATTACAGAATGTTACACTTCTATAAACGACCACATTCTAAAAATATCGAAATGTAATATGGCAAAGACATATTTATTCAATTAGTAATTAAAAATTATACATTTTAAATATGTTTCCTTTGAAGGTGTACATGTTATATATATATATATATATATATATATATATATATATATATATATATATATATATATATATATATATATATATATATATATATATATATATATATATATATATATATATATA
>PNEQ01002956.1:9580-21231 GCA_003012365.1 Medauroidea extradentata | reverse complement strand
ATAGCTCCTTCATGATAAAACAAATGTTATGCCACTATAAAAATCGATAAACATTGTATTGCAAATTCCTGAGATGTCAATGGTCTTAAACATTCATGTGAGACAGCAATTTTAGCATTCAATTTATTCACATCAAAAATGCACACAAATGTTACAGTAATTCACAATTAAGAAGTAGGCGCTGTTTCTTAACTGTTACTCTATACAGGTTACATCCTGCAAAGTCCTGGGTCCTGCCTGCTGTAGAAGCACCTAGAGTTCACCGCTATTTCTTACTCTTATTACTTTGTTCCCAGTCTATAGTGAAATGTACTGTGAAGTCGCCTCGTAATGTCGTCGGCCTTCGTTACTCGATGTCGAAACAAATGCCAACAGAAGAGAGAGAGAAGATGAAACTCCATGCTGCTTCGTATACAGCACTTTAAGCAACTCCGTCGACTTGGTTACTAATATTGTTCTTAGTGCCTGAAGACGCGAACATATACCAGTTACCGAAACGTCTCTTATGTTGTCGAAACAAACCTACTATCGTCTTTGCTATATTCGTTGTGTTGTAATGTTTATTATCATTTCTGTCCTCGTTGTCAGTGACCATTATTTTCTCCATTTTCATGCACCACGTTTAGTCCTTGTCTGTTTTGACTTTCCTTTTTCGTTTTTTGGTTCTCACTTTAAACCGGCTATGTTCCTAGCTTGGAATGACTTGTATGCTTATAGCTACAGCCATTTCTGCTCAATTGGTTTGTTCTTTCGTTGTCTTGTCGCTCATTTCTTTGTGCATAGGCTGTCATTTTATGTAACAGCAGGTTTCTGCTACTCAGCAACAATCGCTAACAATGGCGAGTATCCAACGAACACATTAGCTTGTCATGCACCCCCTTTGCAAAAATATTTTCGAACATCACATTGCGTCCAATACTCAGACGTACAATTAGACCTGGAATGACTTAATTAGCGAAATATAATTAACCATTAACAATAAATAATTTATTAGGAACAAAAAATGAAACAAAGCAGTTATCTTGTGGAAGGTAAGTAGTTTTTTACCCACGGCATGTGATAGTTTTCATGACAAAATATTTTACCCCTTCTTACTCTGAATTTTTGCAACATTTGACTCTCTATAAAATTTTTTACTAAACAAGATAAACTTCGCTGTGACAAAATATATTTTCGCCTTTATTTCTTTAGTTATTGTGCTTATTTTAAAAATGTGTATTTTACGGCCCGTTTTCTTCGCTTAAATTTTTTCACAAATGTGAAGTTAAGCGCTCTTTACAGTTGTATACATATATGTGTGTGTCTGTGTATGTGTTTAGGTGTGTGTTTGTGTGTATGTTTATGTGTGTATAACGTGTTCTAATAAGTCAAATTTAATTTTGAAATTGTTTTTATAGCGTTAAGAACCATTTACTAGTGTACTCACATGTGAAAAACATTGCGTGTTTCAAAGGCAAACAAAAAGGAATGTTTTATACACTCAAAATCTACATTTATAAACGTCGTAAATGTAATTTCTAATAAAACCCTCAATACCTATCGTGGTAAGAGCTTATCATCCTCACGTAGACTAAGCCAATGTAATATTTATAGATTATTTAAAACATTTAATGATTTTTTCAGATAGAGAAAATGGCAATAGATGATGAATTCATCAGTTTGCTTCACAGTGTGCATAGAAAAAATATTCCAGGTCACAACTACAGAGGTTACGCTATGCTTGGTGGAAGCACAACAGTTAGAGAAATAAAGGTAATTTCAACTTGATTATTAAAATGAGTTAATACTAAAACCATATTTTTTACTCAGTGACATTGGTTAGTTGCTACTTTTTTACACGAAGGAAAGAATTTGTTATCACCGTTTTGTACATATACAAAATGTCCCGGAAAGAAAAGTCTTTGCCTTGGAATTTCAAGACAGTCATTTAGGCCTAAGCAAAATAAATGTATGTTTATGCCCTGTTCTAAATATTTTCCGACTTACCGATATTTTGTTGCACGAGTGACCTGAAACACTTGCACAAACATTTCAGTCCCTACCAGCCTCCAATACGTCACTCCTATCAGCTATGCAGATGATAATGCATATCTCCCACGCACCATACTGTGCGGTTCGGCTTTCAGATTTTGGGCACGTGTAATGTAACTTTTAGAACTGATACAGTCGTGCTTTCTGAACGTACACATGTTAGCCACAAAAGCCATTCGTCGATTCGCAAGAGGAGTACGCAGAGAAGATGTGAGTTTACAGCTTGTTTGATAGTTATATCCGTGCTGCTGTTGAGAGATATTAATCACGTTAAGTTACAGATAGTAGACTGTTTTTCAGAGGAGCTTTTGATACATTACGTGAAATGAAGTAAACTCTCCAAATTCTGTTTGGCGTCAGAACATGTACGTCAACTAGATGTGCAGTAAAACTCATATAATATTGCCATTGTACAGCGTAATCCTGCAATCAGCACGTATATACTTCATACAGTATCTTTGGTTCATAAAATCTTGTGTGTGGAACACCACAGTAGATAGGTCCTAGAGCACTGGGATAATCGGTGGAAGGTGGACTGATGAACGTAGGCTCGTTCAGGCGGATAACTCAGTATTCGGATCGGCAACCTTCTTGGATCTGACCTTGATATTTACCTTTGTAATTAGTCTCTACTATCACTAACATACAAAAATATACAAACATTTATATTTATATTTATACAAATATTGAAAATTATTTTCCGGCCTTCCATCACAACTAAAGTGACCTTTTCGTGCTGCTACACCTTAAAATATAGTGGGCTAATTGTAACGAATATAAATAAGAGTTCTGCCATCAATTTTGGTACCTCCAAGAAACTATGCGCTAGGTTAGCGTCAAGCTAACAGGAACGATACGTAACTATGTGCGTGCAGCTGTGTTGTTCTAAACACGCATTCGCTTGAAATACATTACACCTAACTATAATAATATCAATACCTTATACGTAAACCCTGTAGTAACTTTTAGTTGCATTGGTTATATCGTTCATCGTACACACTACATGCTTTAACGCTGCTCTTGCGTACTATATTCACTTATCAACTTACCACGTTACTATATTTTTGTAACAGAAAAAATCTTTCGCCGTCAATACTCATCTTGCAATATTCGTTTCGCTTTGTTCAAGCGCGCATGTATTGTGTATATACCTTCTGTATTTGTAAGTATATGTCTTCTATAATTGCAGCGAGGTGGCGCAGTCGTAAGACACTGAGCTGCCATTCGAAGAATCAGAAATTATTTTCTGTCCGTCCATACTGATTTTTGGTAACTGTATTCTATTAGAAATTAATCCAGCTAGTAATATTCACTCCTTCGGTCATGACTGATTTCTTCCATGCTTCCTGTTTGAGCTTTGTTTATGTAACTTTTAAAATATCCATGAACAACGAATTACACCAAATTTGTAAGGTCAGTTGAAGCATTAAATCCTTCATCACTTCTTCGTGACTGAACATCTGTATGTTGTAGAACAACGTGGCTACTTTTCAACAACCTGGATACCGCCTAATATTCTCAATACTACCAAACATTCTGTATACGATCCAACGTTCTGAATACTCTCCAAAGAACTGAACAAAATCCTATATTCCGGTTTCCATCCAACATTCCGAATACTGTCCAACATAATGGATACTATCCAGCTTCCTGAATACTTTCCATCATTCTGAATGTTATCCAACATCGTGAATACTGTCCATAATCCTGGACACTTTACTCTCCGTGAATCCTTCGTGACTCATTCGTAACTCATCACTGCACCTTCGTGAATCTTTCGTCACTACTTCGTGACTTCTTCTTGACTCTTCATGACTCATTATTGACTCTTTCGTGACTAATCGTGATTCCTTCAGGGGTCTTTTGTGACTCTTTGTAATATTCGTTACCACATACAAACAGTTTCAAGAAGCCAATCTAATAATTGTTTTAGAAAAACTAATAAAATTGTAATTTATTTTACTAACGTGGGCTACATAAACGCAGAAATTGTTCACGCAGAGGATAAATAGGCCTAGAAACACAGCACAGCAAATTTAGTGATTGGCAACTTTCGAGCAAATAACGTTCGTGATTACAGATCAGTCGTAATCGTTACTTCAGCGGCACCTAAGCATGTTTATGACAATTTATGGAATAAATTTCGCTCTCATAATTTCAACCTCCCATGTGTAGCTCGAATATGCACGCAGACTGACGTGTGTAAATGTTTTCCGAAGTATGTACAAAATTGTAAAATTGCTTCTGATTGTAAATACAATAGTTTACGTTTATATACGAAGGGATTACTTATTTAATGAAATAGCACTATGTTAGTACTTCATAATATCGTTGCTACATGTACTATGTTCACAGCAATACAACGGCGAGAAGAGACCAGTGTGGTTCGTGTTCTCGGGCATTGGCTCTCATTGGCTTGGAATGGCGAAGGAAATGATGCAGGTGGAAGTTTTCCAGAACAGCATTCAAGCATGTTCCATGGCACTGAAACTAGAAGGAGTCAATTTATACGACGTACTGTTCGACGCGTCACAAGAGACATCGCGCAAAACTATTAACGCTTTCGTCGGGATTGTTGCTGTACAGGTAAGGAATTTTTAAAATTATTTCGGGAAGTTATGACCACACTTATAACTGCTTTAGGACATACTACATGTATATATGATTCGACAGGATGGAGTGTGCTGATTTCGTGTTGGTGACAGATCACAATAAACCATGTTGAAAATGTGTTTCAATTTGTCCCTAAAAGTGAAAATTGTAGGCGTAATGCTACCCCGAAAATAGATTTTCGAATTACGAATTTATTAATATCTCAAAATTCCTTCAAATTAAACAACGATACTCTGAGCACTGTATCAACAATAATTGTTCTCATACTCAGAACTTTAGTTTGTTAATATCGCCGGCCCATCATTGTTCAAATTGGATACACACTCCGTCCTGACTCATCCTATATATATATATATATATATATATATATATATATATATATACATATATATATATATATATATAGACACAGTGTAAGGATGATTCTTAATTAAACCATCACCTTTCGGGAGTTGATTCCTGACGACAAAATATGTCGAAACATGTTTACCACTTACAGCCTAAAGTTTTTATTAAGGGTGTGCGCACCCTAAAATAAGAAGTTTAATAATGCTTTTGTGAACGTAAATAAGAAAACATGTGATATCAAAGATCACTTTTTTAAAATAAAGTTTACGTGAACGAAGCTGTTAAAAGTGTTAGTTTGCATTTTGTAATTATCATCCCTCTAACAATAATAAAATTCGTGTGCAATTTTAACTGTTCGAAAGGTGGTGACCGTGCATTTTAATAAAAATTGTTTTATAAATTTAAAACAAAAAAGTATGCCCGTAAAAGAAAAGGTTGCCTTTTTCCTGACAATCTTAGAACATTGGTTCTCGATGAAATACATTTTGAAATATTTTCACAAATTGATAAATAACGCCTGCCGCTATGCAACCTGTGTAACGAACGCAATGCGGGTTGTCTACCACACGGGAACAGAATAAATAAGCACAGAATTAGGTAAACTAATAATTAGGAGACTACCGATAAATTTAAAGTATAAATCCGCGTTGATTTTAAAGTACGCATCGATAGTTTATTTTCATCGTGTTTAAAGGTGCGTGGTAGATAAATATACGCTGAAAACATCAACTGAGTCCTACGCTTTTTTCGAAGCTAATATGGATAAAATACTCCATTACAATCCCTGATAATGGTATTTGCCATCTCTATAAGCACATATGCATCAACAATTACTAATTAGTTACGCGTGATCTCTTGCGCCGCAATTAAATGCACGAGGTTCCGGCGTCAGAGATTGTGCCTCAGAAGTTCGTAACACTGGAAACGAATTTGTTTAAAACGTTGGCTAAAACTACTAGGCCCTATCTAGGAGTGGAGTTGTTTAATTTTCAGAAATTGGCTTTAATAAACCTACAGTTATTATTGATTAATGCTTTTAGCGTTGGATTATGCATCACGCTCTCTTAAGCCTCAGTCTAGGGACCCGATGTTTTCTGTGGTTAAAGAGAAACTGTCACTAAAATCCATAATTATAATTGAAAGTGTGAATATGCTTTTCAGCTGCTAACTTATTAGTCGAAACTTAAATGCATTTTTTATAAGAAGTATTCTTTTTTTAAACTTTCTATTTATGAATTGCTTAAACTCACGATCGTTGTTTTATAAATTATCAGTTAATTACCTGTGATATTTTCATGTACAAGTTTTACCAACTTATTAAATGTTTAATCTGTCAGTTTTCTAAATTTTGTGTCGACTACAGTGATTTCTCAGCTTAACACACACAGTACCTAAATTATTTTAATTTTTCTTATAATTATTTTGTTTATTAAGGAGAGGTACCTGGTCGGCTTCTCTGACTAGATCTTGAACGTACCTATATCTGATAAGCGAGTGACTATGTGCTTACCATCTGAGCAGAGCTACATCCCATAATAAATAAGATTCTAGTTTGTTAAGTCTAGGTTTCTATTTTAGGTTACACAGAGAGTACACGTTTCAGCTGCACTTCGAGTGCATTGCACCCGTTTTGTATTTTGAGTCCTTTTTTTATTAAGTTAGATTTGTTTTAAAAGACACGTTTAATTAAGTTACGTATGCCGAATCATCCAACGTCCATGTAACAATGGTTAGTATCGCTAAGAAATGTTGTTTAAGCCTCAACACACTCTCGATCCTTCCGCGAGCGTCACAATATAAAGTGTGTGTGTTCGGTACTAGCGCATTAATTTTTTTCTATAATTATTATTTGGTAGACACTCTTTCCAATAGACAAACATTTCTCACAAAGGAACAATAACGAGAAATTTTTTTTCTCTAGTATTTTTCAAAATTGCTACCGAAAAAAAAACGTTACATTTATTATTAATCAGTGCATTTCATTCTTAAATAGTAATCGGAGATAAATTTAATTTTCAGGAATACTCCTTTACTGAAAATATTAATCGACACATGTAATAAAATTACAATTATTACAATAAATTATTTATTCGGCAAAAATTAATTTAATAAAATTTAGTAATATTAAAGAATTATGTAAGGTGACATAAATTTATTTCGTACAAATCTGCTTCTTTGAGTTCTGATTGACAAATAATAAGGCATACTAATAAAGTACTTAAAAAAATTATACATTTATATATTTATAATTTTAGAATGTAGAATGAACTTATTAATAGTATATAAATACGCTTTTATTGCATTTTATTAATGTTTATTGCTATAGTATTTTACTTTTATTCATTTCGTATTCTGCAAATTTTTTATTATCTTTGTGTTTCTTTTGGTACAGAATAATGTTACACTGATTATTTAGGACATTATACATTTTCCTACTTGTATGTATGCCAAGAATCAGTAGTATATTCTTATTTCAGGACACTTTCGCTCCTGCTTTCGGGTATCCTCTTTATCGCCAAATTAATATAAATGGCTATGCGAAGTTTTTTTTATTCGTCGGAGTTGTAATTATTGTTTGATTATTTAGTTGAATTACATATACTACTATCCGCACAAGCTACAGATCGTAATTTAATGCCACCTTAATTTCGAATGTTGAAGCGAATACATTAAAAGCAAATTTTTCACATACGAAACTATCTTTATCTAGCTTTTATTTTTCGTTTTGTTAAATTTACTAGCCACAAGCCAATATTATAAATTATTGTAATCTTTGTAAGCAAAGTCATTACACATATAATTTAATTTATTTTATATCGATCTTCGTACAGCACGCGCCATGTAAGTTGGCGGGTAACGAGCTGGAATGTGTTGTATATAATATTACTACCGTTTAAAGTTCGAATGGCTAATTTACATAGGTATATTTCATTCCGGTATTTATAGGCTACTAGGTGTTCTTGCAGCGGCCTCCTGCTGGAATTCCTTGAATGTGCCCATCACTCAGTAGCTGCCACTCGCCATCTAAACTGGTGCGTAGTGTAATCTCCTTGCGTTTAGATGTTTGGCTACAGCGGAGTCAAGTATCTGGTATTAAAGACGTCTATAATGAACTTTGCATCCCCATTCATCAAATAGTTTGTTATATTTCTTGATTGGTTTTGTTTTTAGAGTAACGTGAATATTTACTATAGTTACCAGTTGCGTAACTGCCATGGTAAAAATTTTACTAACGTACAGATTTCATTAGTAATTTCGAAGGTTTTCTTACCGAAGAACGATTGTTATATCAAAGTTCGTAGTTTTATGCAAACCTCTATGTCACAGAATTAAATGATTTTCTATGTCTAGTGGATTTTCGTTAAATAAGTCATTATTTTCAAAAGAAAGAGCAAGCAATAATTGTTGCCAATAGCACTGCATATCTTTGCCGAAATCGAAAATAATATGATTTACTTCTTAAATGTTTCTGCATTAGTCTTAATTAATAATTAAGGATGCTAAATCCAATCTTATTGTCGTAAATGATTAAAATTTTGAATTTTTGGAACATTAAGGAGTAAATGGAAAAGTTTCTTAGGGAACAATGCCATTTCTCCTTGTTAATTGCGCGGTTCACCACAGTTTCCAACGTCTTTCCTATTTCATATTTGTACCAGATAATTTTTTTCTTATTTCAGACAAAATTGTGATTAAATCTTCCACTTAGGAAATTTGTGTATCTTTAATAGTTTTTGCTTAATGAGTCGTAAACGTCAAAATTTGCGCTTTATTGTTTTATGTACACCACTAAAATCAACTGACATAATAAACCGAAAAAATTCGTAGTGTACAACAATGTTGTAGACTATGATTTGACATGAATAAATACAAAAATATATTTTTTTGTTTTTATATGTCATAATAAGAACTTTACTACTGGAACAGTCAAATTACGTACCTCAACTGTTTGTGGTTAGTTGTACTGTTTGAAAATGGGTATTGTTGCATTAATTTACTTTGTATCTTCAAAGTTCAGATTCAAAACTGGCCGTAAGAAACAATTTCTTATCTTCAGGAACTACTTTAATAGGCGAGCACTAGAAACTCGAAAAGTATTTTCGTGATAATCAATTGATGGACTTTAAGCGGTAACTTCTGATTTTATTCCTGGGAAATGTGACTTTAAGTGACACAAATGTTAACCGGTTTCTGTTTTACGAATTATGATGGTATTTTCCTTCGTCAACAGTCTGAAATTGCTATTGAAAACCGTTTTGAGGGGCCCAAAGTATGTTTCTAACAGGTATGCTGTATTGAAAAGAAACATTGAAGCGTAGTAGTTTGAAGTATTTACTTTTATTTTGCATAAAAATGACGCACGCTTAACAGGCTAACTAACCATTCATGCGGTACAAGAAATTTCTCTTAAGAACACATCATAGTTCTTTGAACTTGAGCTGTAGGCACATAAATTTATTTTGTTGATGCAGATCATAATCTGGACAATCTTAAGTAAGACGTTCCAGTGATTTCCTTTAACAGCCAGAAAGCTTTAAGTAAATGTCTTCAATAGTTCAGTAATTTGTTTGAATGTAATATAAATTTTTCTTCCAGATTGCTCTTGTGGATGTCCTGAGAGCTCTTAGCATCAATCCTGATGGTGTTGTTGGACACTCGATAGGAGAGCTAGTGTGTGCCTACGCTGATGGCTGTCTGACTGCAGAACAAACAATTCTCACAGCTTTCTTCTTAGGAAAGGGCCTCCTTGAAGTTAAACTGCCGCCAGGATCCATGTTTAATGCTGGTATGTTATATCCCATAGTTGTGAGGCTTTAATTTCGAGTAAAATTATGTCTATTCAGCATAATGTGAGTTGTTAAATTATTTTTGAACACAAATTATTCAGAACTGCTATCGACACTGAATTGCTCAGAAATAATTATACAGAATGTTCCGGGAGTCGACGTCAATAAAGAGGCGGGTGATAAGAGGAGCCAAACGTCTACCAAATAAACCAAACGTGTATAATCCGATTTGCAACCGTTTAAAAGTTATGAACTTTTAAAGAAAATTTGACTAAACTCTACCCTGATCTAAGCATTTACTGATGGTGTAAAAAGTTATGGTCCATGTGGAACGAAATTTGTACACACTAAAGGTGATTATACTGTCGTCATATTTAAATAAACATTTCATGTCACTGAGAGTACAGCTTCATGGGGTAGAAAAAAATGACTTTCACAAAAGTTGTGTTTGGTTCTGAAAGATGCCTCTAGTTTGCACGAGCTAAAAAAAAAAAAATGTATATATATATATATCAATGGGTCACATAAATGATCACCCGCAATTGGAAAAACTGCCCCACAGTATGGCCAATTAAATAGTAAAAACAAGTATTTTAAATTAGCAAACGTCGATGCAATAAAAGTGAAAACATAACGTAATGCAGAAGATTCACACAATATGAAGTTAGCTATAAGGTTGAAATTAGTATGTGAGTAAATACTTAAATGTAATTTTATTGAAATTAAAATATCACACAATACTTAATATTATTAAAATTTATTTTGAATGTAATGTGTTTGATTTGTGAGGATAAAATTAAACGTTATTAATAAAAGTGGTAAGTCAGGTATTTCATTAAACAAAATTAATTTTATCGAAAAGGAAAGATGAAGGAATTACATCACCGAACACCCTGACGTTGTTGCTGCTTCATATTTACAGCAGCCGCGGTTACACTGAGAAAAAGAAATGGTACTATAAAATATCATTGTTTTCCCCTCAAACAAATGGTATGTTCATATATGGCAGAACAAATATACATTTGGTAGAACTAAATAATATGTTTGGTGAAATATGTTTGTGCTTACCAAGCTGCATTTGTTTGAGTGAAACAATAAGAATGTTTTAGGTAACTATCCTGCCATTGTCCGGTTGTTTAAAATAGAAAATAAATTAATTATTCGCCGATTTTCTTATTTTGGAGATACTATTCACGTTTCTATTCATGTACTACATGTTTTTATTTGGCGGAGGTGGGATTTGAACCCGAAAACAAAAAATTAGAAGTCTATTACCTTAACCACTAGCCCAGCAGAACTGTTGAACAACGGTTGGGTTATGATGATATATCAGGGAAAGTTAACAAAATTGGGTATGTGTTTATTAAACCGATAGAAAATTAATGGGTTGCGTTTGTTACATTGTTTATTATTAATAACAACATTTTAACGAAATTATATATTGAATGAAACAAAAACATAACTAACCAAAACGTATAAGTTGCCAGCGTGTCCGACATCTTGATCACGTTATACAAACAACTGTTTGTTTAACACAACAATGATATTACATCTTTCACGCAAACAAATGTTAAGTACGTATACGGCGAAACAAGTATATATTTGGTAGAACCGAATGACATGTTTGATCACAAATGTTTGCGCTAACCGAACTACATTTGTTTGAGAGAAAGAACAACGAATGTTTCAAGTGAAAATTCAGTTTATTGCCACAAATATAGACTGAGACAACTAACTGCGACTTGGTTATGCCAACAAAATATTGTTTAACTGAAACAAATATGTTCAACCATATTACCTGGTTACAGTAAAAAAATTTGTATGTTTTTTGTAAACAAGGCGTTTTTAAGTGAAACATCGCATGTTTCAGTA
>PNEQ01002955.1:4836-120144 GCA_003012365.1 Medauroidea extradentata | reverse complement strand
AATATTCATAGGGAATTCCGTCAACGGATAAACCATGTCGGACGATGAATGCACGACCACAAAAAGACATAAGATTGCAGCGCAGCGGTTTCGGACTGAGTATGCCCATGAGTGGCAGTGTTTGAAAGCCAGCGAGGTGTCGGAGCATAGTGTTTTTTGTACCGTGTGTAATTGTGAATTTTCAGTCAAGCATGGTGGCTGTGATGATTGCAGACGACACATCGCTTCTAAGAAACACATTGAACTCGCGAAGGTTAAGGCGGGAACGAAATCATTAACTTCGTTTTTTATCAAGGCAGAGGATTCTCACAGCGTCATGAATGCCTACCTTCATAACTTTCGGAAATGTATAATCAGCAATTTGTGTTAATTGTGAGGTAAGATTGCTATTTTTATTATTTATAATTTAACCACAAATGAGATTTTTTAGTTGTAAGTGCTGGCAAATGAAAATAGTCCCCCAAGCCTCAAATAGGCCTATGTATAATTTTTTGCTCTAAATATTGGAAAGCAATATCAAATTTTTGACTGGCAGCAGATTCAATGTTAATATCCAAAAACTGTGTAAATAGCACAATTTTGCACCTTGAAATTGAAAATTTTCCGGGGGACGGCCCCCGGACCCCCCTCCTTGTAAGGGGAGACGATGACCCTACGGGGACGAGAGATGACTACTGATGAGACCACCTAGAAGTTGGCATCCCTGGGGACGTCGGCGGGTGCATTTTGTGAGGCGGCTGAACGGGTGATGCCGCACGGGCTGGTCACGGTCATTACCTCTTGATTGACTCTTGAGAGTTGTAGGCATTTTGAGTGCACCATTAGTGTATTTTGATATTTTGGTTTTCTCTGGGAATATAGTTGTTGGAGAGAGAGGTTTTTTTTTGTCATACTAGCAAGCAGCGGCCGCGAAAACCCGAGTCGGCGATCCGCACGCATCCGGGACTGACCGCACCCTAACACAAGCTTATGTAGTACTTGATGTAGTATCTGGAACGTTGCCCACTGGTACGCCGGTGCTTTTGTAAATGTTGGTCAAATCTCCTGTTCTTAATTGTGGAAGTTAAACAATAAATGGGCTGATTGTTGAGGGTCGTGGAAACGCCAGTGTACAGAAGTAACAGAACGTATTTTTATTTGGTAAAATCCCTCTAACAAACTTGCAATTAGCTCCACTTCGAAGAAAAGAGAACCCTAGGAAATCCCTTGGCAGTGAGGGAAGCGCGGCCCGAGGGCGGGTCGCGTTACAACGACTGGCACCCGGACAGTAGACCCGAGGAAAATAGTACTCGGCAAGAAGATGCGAGCAGAAGAGGAGCAGACGAAAAACATCGTATAAGGTATCCGTAAAGCAGGATGCCTAAGGTCAGTGAGACTTTCATTGGATGTAATGTGTGTGTTCAGCATTGTGTGCGTGGAGAAAGTGAATAAACAAGTATTTTTGAGCTTCAATGTAGGATCAGATGAGTATTTCGCTAACTGTTTGGTAATTCCGCAACTAACCGAGGAAATTATAATTTGAATTGATTTTATGTCAGCGCACAAGGTTATAGTAAGCTTTGAGACGGGCAGTATCTTCATAAACACGAGGTCGTATAGCATGTTGAGTGGTACAACGGTGTTTGAGCGAGGAGGCGGGTCGCTGCTTGTGCAGTATGTGGAAGAATGGGAGAGGGGAAAAGAGGAGAGAGAGTTAGCGCTTGCAGTAGGAGGGGAAGAGATAAGCATGCGCCGTGTGTCAGCGAGTTGCTGGGAGGAGAAGTTGGACAGTGTATTGGCCGGTGTGGAGGAGGGGAGTGAGGGAGAGAAAGAACAGCTGCGGGACGTGTTGTACCGTTATCGCGATGTGTTCCGCGATGAACCAGGTCTGACGACCGAGTATGTTGCTTCCATCCCCATGACAGAACCGACACCATTTAAGAGCAAAATTTATCCGATACCTAGAGCATGTAGCGAGGAGGTCGACAGACAAATCAGAGAGATGGTAGACAAGGGCATTATAGAGCGAGGAAACAGCCCGTTTGTCAGTCCGCTTGTGTGTGTGAGGAAAAGCGACGTGGAAGTGTACGAATATGTGTTGACTTGCGCAGGTTAAAAGATCGTATAGTGCCTGATAGGTAAAGTCCGGTAGATCCTGACGTGTTGTTTGAGTCCTTTTACGGTAATAAGTATATCAGCACCACAGACTTCACGAAAGGGTATTGGCAGGTACTGTTACGAAAGGAAGATAGGCATTACACGGCTTTCTTGAACAGGGGGCGATCGTATCAATTTAAGGTGTTACCGTTCTGCCTACCAAATAGTGTTCGGAAGTTTGGCAGAGCTGTGGACGTTTCTTTGGGGCCAGAGTTAGTCAGTAGTGCACACTTACGTTGATGATATCCTGATCGCAACTGAGACTTTTGAACAACATATACGAGTTTGGAGCGAGCTATTAGCCAGGCTTAGAGAGGTGAAACTAACATTAAAATTGTCAAAATCACAATTTCTAAGGAAAGAAGTTAAGTTTTTGGGTTTTCAACTAAGCGCAGAGGGCAATAGGCCTGACCCTGATAAAGTAAAATTAAGTAGGAATTTTCCGAGACAGTGAAAGAGTTAAAGGGATTTTTAGGGCTGTGTAGTTTTTATCGGCGTTTTGCCTAAAGATTTTCCGATGCTGTGGAGCCGTTACTATGGTTATTAAAGAAAGGTTGCAAGTGGCAATGGAGTTGGGAATGTGAAGACAGTTTTGAACGGGCGAAAAACTTGTTTGTTGACAACTGTATAGTAAAGCATCCTAATGTAAACAAACCGTTTTTCTTGAGCGACGATGCGTCGAGCTATGGTATAGGGGTTAAGTGCTTTCAGCTTGGAGAAGAGGGGGAAGAAGAGCTTATAGCTGTGTTGAGTAGGACGCTCAACCCAGCTGAGTGCGCATACACAGTTACTGAGCGCGAGTGTCTTGCTGTAGTGTGGGGATTGGAGAAGCTATGTAATTTACTACTAGGGAGTCGGGTAGTTGTATTATCAGACCACCATTCGTTATCTTTTTTAATGTAGTGCAAGCTCATGGGAAGCCGTTTGACGCGTTGGTGTCTCGCCATGCAAGAGTACCAGTTAGAGATAGAGTATGAGAAGGGTAGTGAAAACAGAGACGCCGATCTTTTGAGCCGCACTTTGATGGAGGGGGAGGAGATAGTATTGGAAGATAAGCCGCGCTCAGGGCCGGTAATGCCGAGATAACGGTGGAGCGAGACGTGACCTTGGTGGCAGAGTTCAGTCAGCTAAATGTGAGGCAGCGAGAGGATGCTGTGTGGGGAGAAATTATTGCGGCCTTGAAAAACAACAGCCAGGAGGAAAGTAATGCCCGAACAACAAATCTGAAACAATGGTACTGCATCTCTGGGGGGTTACTGTTTAGGAGAGAGAAATTAGACATGGCAGATTGGAAGTTGTGTGTGCCTAAGTGTTGGGTGGAGAGGCTTGTTTGGCACTTGCATCGCAGCAATGGTCATTTTGGGGCTAAGAAGGTTTTTTGGTTGGCAACCAATAGCTATTACTGGGTCAGTATGAAGAAAAGTATTATGAAAATTTTTGCAAACTTGTGACATCTGTCAGAAGGCCAAGTATCCAAATAGGAGCTGGGAGGGCGAATTGCAACCCATTATCCCCGAAGGGCCAGGCCAGTTGATTGCTGTTGGTTTGTATGGGCCGTTACCAAAGAGTCGAGGCGGTGTTCAATATCATTTTGTAGTATTGGATGTATTTTCGAAGTTAGTTTGTTGCTATCCTTTAAAGAAAGCCACGGCTGCTGCCTGTGTCAACAAATTAATTAGTCAGTATTTCACTGAGTATGGTGTACCTCAGAGGGTACTCAGTGATCATGGGACACAGTTTACCTCGGATATGTGGAGATGGAAAATCGCCTGGGCAGGAGCAGAAGTAGTTTACAGTTTACAGTTCTGTCAGACATCGTCAAAGTAATCCTAGTGAGAAGTGGTGCGAGAAATAGGGAGGTTGCTGCGAACTTACAGCCATACAAAGCATAGTAAGTGGGCAGATGTAGTTCCATTGATTAACTTGGTTCTCAATGAGCAGATACATAGTGGGACAGGTTTTTCACCACGGGAGATTACCACTGGGGTGAGACAACGGGATGAACTAGCTGGAGAGTGTGTGTTTCCTGCAGGTGACGAGCTGAGTAGAGAAGATTGGGTGAAGGAGGTACATCTCAGACTTAAGCACGCTGCATTAAAGAGAGGGAACCATCAGAGGAGACCGTGCAAGCAGTTTCAAGTAGGGGATCTAGTCTTACTTAGAGTGTGTGAGAAAAGCGACTACTTGCATAAAGAAACGAAAAAGCTCCATCTACTGTATGAAGGTCCGTTCAGGCTAGGCAGACAAGTGAACACTTATGTGTGGGAACTAAGTGGTATCGCTGATGCTGAGGTGCGTGGTGTATTTAATCAGTGGCTGTTAAAGCCTTATTTTGGTAATAATGTTGGAATAAGTAGGGAATCCACTGTGGAGGATGAGTAGGGTTAATGCTATGTGATGATTGGTGATAGGGCATGACATTGAGCGTGGCCTTAACTAGTCCCATAATTACTGCTTTGAATTTCATTTGTGATTTTGGTCCATACAACACCTACTCATAATATTATCTTAAATCTTAATAGTTGGTACATAAGAGTAATCATATGGTTTGAGGTTACTTGTTAACCTTTAATTAATCGGGGAGTCAAGGCAGGCCCCACACATTGTTTTTGTTTTGTGGAGCAGGTTACCAACTGCCTTGTGTGAATAAGAAACAAGTACACGTAGATTTTACTGTTTAAAATATGGTTCATGAAAACCTCGTCCCGTTTTGGTGTGATGGGTTGTACAACGCTCAGTGGTCACTCGAGTATGTGAACGAAGGTAGGGGACGTGCCATGGCTGAATCCAGGTTGGACATGCTGTTGCACACCAAATTGTGTAGTCAGGGCAAGTAAGAACCACAATTATCATTGATGTTTTGTTTTGTATTTTTCTTAGGGAGTCAGTGTCTTGTTTTGTGCAGTGTAAATCTTATGTAATGTGTAAAGGTGATGAGCAAGTAATTGTCAATACAAATCAAGGGTGTGACGAACCTAGGCGTGTGAGAAGAGAACGCCATCCTAATGGCATGGTGTGGCAATCAGGATTACTTTCTCTGGGGGGTTGTAAAGGGCACTGGAACTCACCAGCATACCTTATGTTTAGGACATTAAGTTTTAGTGTTAATTATCCTTTCCATCATATTAAAGTGTAATAGTAGGCATAATTGTGTAATTTGACTATGTTTTGTAAGTGAGTGGTTTGAGGGCCAAGGACATGGACAGAGATAGGTGCTACCTGTAGCTGCAGTGTGGAAATTAAGCCATTGGTTTCTACTTATGGATTGCTGGAAAGCAGTCAGTTAGATGTGGTATTTTTGTCAGCTTGTTTAGTACCAAATTCATCGGGAGAGAATTTCATGTAACTTTCATGTTATGGCAATTGGTCGAATAAGCCACCAATTTCGAGATATTTTGAATAATGTAATTCTTGTTAAATTTCATGCTTCTTAGAGAGATAATGATCTGTTAAGGGATGCGACTTGGTGGTGCCGGCCCAGCTCTAGCATTTCAAGGAATCCTTGCCATAAATGGTAACTTTCAGGATCCTGTGTTGTGATTGGCTGTGAGGTGGTGTGGCCTGTAATGAGCAATGTTCTGAGAACCTGCTGGGGAAGTGTGGTTTCCAGGGGAACTATATTCTTGCGCCCTGATCCACTTGTTATTTGTTTAAACACTGTGTTATCCTGTGTATTTGTCTACATCTTAAATTATGTCCTGGATAATTATAATACTGTTTAAGCAGGTGCGAACTAATCCTGTTGGTTAGCACCAAAATTTGAGCATACAGGCAAGCATTAACTGTAGTCCATTTTGTAAGGCGGAGGAATTCGGTCAGGGTACGGCAGGACGGGCGCGACGGAAGTGGACGGAGGGCGAGAGGTTAGAAGGGTTTTGACTCGGGACGTCGGCGGGTGCGTTTTGTGAGGCGGCCGAACGGTGATGCCGCACGGGCTGGTCGCGTTCATTACCTCTTGATTGACTCTGAGAGTTGTGGGCACTTTGAGTGCACCATTAGTGTATTTTGATATTTTGTTTTTCTCTGGGAATATAGTTGTTGGAGAGAGAGGTTTTTTTTTTGTCATACTAGCAAGCAGCGGCCGCGAAAACCCGAGTCGGCGATCCGCACGCATCTGGGACTGATCGCACCCTAACACGAGCTTATGTAGTACTTGATGTAGTATCTGGAACGTTGCCCACTGGTACGCCGGTGCTTTTGTAAATGTTGGTCAAATCTCCTGTTGTAATTGTGGAAGTTAAACAATATATGGGCGGGTAGTTGAGGGTCGTGGAAACGCCAGTGTACAGAAGTAACAGAACGTATTTTTATTTGGTGAAAATCCCTCTAACAAACTTGCAATTAGCTCCACTTCGAAGAAAAAAGAACCCTAGGAAATCCCTTGGCAGTGAGGGACTCGCGGCCCGAGGGCAGGTCGCGTTACATCATCATCAGGCTGCGTCATTTAAATCACGAATCTGAAATTGAAACTTTTGAAAGCGACAGTTGAAACTTCATATGTATTGCAGTAAACTGAGGTAAGAGGATTTTTTTTTTTATTTCAATTGCCTTGTCTTATTTTCAGCAACAGTTCATAAGCAAAATCATTATTAAAATAGAAACAGTACTGTATTTGAGTGAAATTTGTATGTGTTTTTTGCACGTGGATAATTTTACTCTCTGTTTTTCATTGTATTACCTTGCATTGCTATACACTGAAAATTTGCACAAAAAATATGTTGATTATGATAAAACAAATGTTACGGTGTGCTTTTCAGTGCAGTGTAATATAAAGTAAATTGCGTGTTTTTAAGTCTGGAGTCTTGCATAAATTCAGTTCTGTCTTAATGTTTATATGAAAAGTGCAAAGTTAATGTTCAAAATAAACTAAATGTATTCATAGTAAAGTGTTATATATACTGTGTTTTTCAGTGTAACGCCTTCCTCTAAAATCTGTGCCATTTAAATATTGTTGAATTTTACAAATTAAATTACTTAGTGTCTTTCAGAATCATACCTTGAGCTACCTCAAATTTCATCTAAAAAAAAAAAATTAGTTTCTATTCTAAACAAATTTTACTAAAGCGTGATATGCTTGTACCTGCACCACTTTACGTTTTAGCAGTGTCCAAACTTACCAATTTGTAATTTAGGTTAGCGAGATTTTCAAGTAGATATAGGTATTTGAACTACTCTTAGCAACACAACTTGTGTTCCGTTTAGGAACTACACTATTGCTTAATTTCCTCAGTAAACGAAAAATAAAATAAACATAAACGTTTCGAAAAGTTATAAATGATATAAATTTTGCCTTTTCATTACGGATTATGTAAAAGTTATATACGATATACTTTTATGGAATGTATATTAAATACATAAATTTCTTCCTGGTAAACTAATATAATTATTAAGGAACAAAGAGGATGCCACGCTCCTTCTTTGTTGTTTCGTCTGATTAACTGTTGTTAATATGTTTAAAACGTTCTTTAAAAATATTGTTAAGAAAGATTACTTTAGCAGTAAAATATGTTGTAAATAAAGTGAATATAAATAATAGATACCTTAGAAGAAAGTGTTACACTAAAGAACTCGCGTACTCAGGGGCCTACCTACACTGCTGGCAGGCACGTGGGCAGGCCGCACTGATCTTGTGAGAACCTTAGAAAGATACGGCAACAATGTAAGCCAGTCTGGTTGCAAGCATTTTTATCCCACGTTATTCTACTGTTGTCTCACGGCCATCCTCCCCACCCTTCAACCAACTGTACGTGTCACAGGTCCTGTCCGAAAGTTGGAGAGGGGCAGGAACATGCTTTCATACAGTTAAAATATTTTTGTCTTTCTCGTCAGATAGAAGCACTTCACATGGAACTTGTAGTCAACTTAAGACATTGTTACATACATTTGATTTTATGTCTATATTTCGTGAACCAGTTTAACAAACTGAAACATTATTGCTTATAAAATTTATTTAAATGTAACAGTATGATACGGTGTAGTATTTTTGTTTCAAATCGTTGGTTAAAGTGTGTAAATTTGCTACAGAAATTACATAACAAAAAATTATGAAAAAATGCATTTACATTAGCATGTAAAATGCATTAGTAAACTGTTTCAAACAACTGTTTTTAAAAACTGAGTGTGACACATAATTTCTCGTACTTTGATCTAGCAAGTGAATGCAGTAATTGGTGCAATTTTTTATTCTGATTCTCGCTGTAAGGGCTGCAAAATTAGTATGTAAAGTTCATTTAAAGTGTTAAAACCGTATTAAGAATTTTTTTATAGAAAACATTATGTTTCTCCAATACTTGTAATGTATGTCTACTACAAAATGAATAATTTCAAGTTAATTTTAACGTTATTTATTTGTGCACTAATACCTCTTAAATAAAAACTGCAAACAGCAGGAAATAGAAATATTGAGTGTTGTAAACAACGGGAATGTTGTACATAGAAACATATGGAAATAAAACGGGACCGACAGTACTAATTGGTGTAACTAACGGGAAAACGTAAAAAACGGGGTTCTACTGTAAGTGTACACTGCATGGTAAGGAATAATGTCAAGCTGTGATGTGGCTAGGTAATGATGGTAAATCATATATCGGTGGGAGGAATGCAGGCAGATAATCATATATGTGCACTCATCCATATGCAATCACTAGTACATTTTATAAATGAAGTTTTTATTAGTATGCAAGATGATTACGTGACATACCTTATACTGTACTAACAAATTAATGTGAGATAGAAACGGGCACAAATAAGTACTCACTGGTAGGAACTTGTTAATAGACACATAAAGTTGGGCGACACATTCATTCTCGCAATAGCGCAAGTGCATAGTTTACACTCACCACCTCAGGTAGCTGGCTTGGCCAGCAAAACCTTGCACCCGCACTTCTGCGAGATGAAATGTTTCATCCATTTTAATTTGTGTGTCCATCCATGAGTACTTATGTTGATTATTTGTGCCTGTTTCTATCTAATATTAAGTTGTAACTAGTAGCATAATTGCCTCTTCCCGCTCATTTTCAAGGTACATGCGATAATAATTTCTGTTATATTCTGGTATGATTGTCATGTTGCTCCTTGATGATATTCTTCTATTCAAAATGTTTTATGGATATACTTTTCTTGGTTAATTTTCTGTTCTGTGGTGTTATTTGTAGATGTTTGTCTTCATAGTTTTCCTTTGGTGCTGGAACATCCGCTTGTAGGAGTTACATTGTTTGTTTTTTCTCTGAAATGTATCACATAATTTTAATGTAATTTATTACTATTTAATTAATTTACCGCTTATTTTATTTTGTATTTAAAGTTAATCCATTACACTTTAATCACCAGTAGTTTTTTTAACTGTCCGTATGATTTAATCTTATCAATGTTTTATTGTATTACTGAAACAATTTGTGCACCTACTGTCTCTATAAAGCACAAGGCAGGTATTATGGCATCTGGTGTCCCCCTTTGTCGAGCACACTACGCAGCAGTGTACTTTGCTTACACCTGAGTCTGGCCCTTTATTACCTACCATTTACCATAAATAATTGTTTATAATTAACTTATGGACAAATTCGTGAAAAAATTAACTTTGTTGATTGGTGCCATAGTGTTGTAGCATGTTCGTTGCAGAGGAGAGAGTTTAATGAGATTTACATGAGTTGATGCGAGTATGTTTACATTTAGGCACTGCACACAACACCAAAAAGGTTAATTTGAAATTGATTAGCATGGAGGGCTTTGTGTGATGCGTATGTGAGACATGTGTTAAGCAAGAATTGGTTATTGGTTTTCAATTTCCTTCTGCCTGCTGATGTGAAGGAAAATTTGAAATATGTTCCTAATACAGTCAAAATTGTATTTCCTGCCTTTCATATTTTCATTTTCTGAGAGTTATAAAAGAAAAAATTATATATATTGGATATTGCAGGTTTATTTATGACTTGTATGTAAAAATAACTGTCAAGCTTTTATAAATTAAAAGATTTTTCATAGTTGTGTTGAGTAGAAGCAGCAGCAGCAGTGGTGTAGTATGTATAGTGTAGCAGTCACCATAAATTGGCATGTATTCTTTCACAGTTTTCCAGTTTTATTTTGTATGGTGGTGGTTTATATCTTCAATTTTTTTCACTCTGTTTTGTTTTTTGGTTGAGGAAAGTGTTATCTTTGAGTCACTGTATCTGTTTCATTTGTGTTTGTGTAATCAATAACAATGTGAAAATAACTGCCACCTTCACCAGGTTAAGTTTATTCCACAGGCATTTTCACAATATAATTTTCTTGCTTGTTTTGGCCAGGCACACCACCCAATTGCACTGTTGACCCAATCTTGTGCATGAACATGTCCTGCCTGAATGGTGGCTCATGTGTCGGTGTGGGTGATCAGTTCAGCTGTAGCTGCTTGCCTGGGTTCACAGGTGAGGAAACTATCTTGTCTGAGCTTTCAAGCCTTGAAGCAATTAATGTACTCTAATTATCCAAATATGTTGCATGTTTATGTAATCACGAGCTTAAATAATATGGTTGAAATCTACCATGGGTACACCATTATTTATATGTCCGTCAAGGGTTTCAGAAGCCTACTGTAAAATTACTGTTGCACACACAGCAGAAGCATGCATATTCATATTTTCAGAATCTCGTGTACATTTTTTAAACGCACTCTTAATGATCTAGCAGACATCAATCGTCTGCCACACTCATCCCAATGTGTCATGGTTAATACCACTGACTGTCACGTGATCCTTTCTTGCAGTTGTGCTAAGTAATTTGGCAAAGGTGGCCTGATTAGACTGTCTTCGATGTAACTCCATTTATATCAGGTGAGCATGGAGCGCAGAATATAATGAGAGTCTCGTGGTGAAGTGCTGGATAAAATAATCAGGATGTTACATTAAAGGGCACACAACACAAATTTCGATATCCAGGTTTTTGTTGCAAATAAAAAAGGAAAAAATTACAAAACGAATGCAATAAACCCGGCGCAAATACATTGGGCACCAAACCAGAGCTGCTCTGTGAGGAAGATAAATATGAAGCGCGGTGTGACATCTCGCTCATAGCTGGTTACCCGAGCGCGGTGATAAAAAACAGTGGCAAGCAGTCACACGTGCATTCACCTTCCTGCTCTTTTGTTATGGTACGCTAAACCATATCAGTGTCACATGTTGTGTCAAGTTTTTAGTGTGCGTCTTTTAACTTAATATGAATCAAAAGACTCTACAACCATTTCAGTTTGAGCTGCAGCAAGAAGACTGGCCTGACCTAGATTGTCAAGATGAAAGCAACGTCAATGAAGTAAATACTGTAAGTAGGGCACACAATCATTCATGTTGTTCGTGTGGTAAATGTGTTCCAATGAACACAGATGAAGAGACTGTGTGTTGTTGTGAATTAGAAAATGTGAGGAATGTTAAAACCACAGTGTATCGCTGTGTAACAGAGAACAATTCTTTTAATAAACTGATGCTAGATAGGGAAGTTTTAATCATGACTCGCCATAATTTAAGTATGAAAACAAAAAGTCGCATAGAAAAGCAACAACTGACAGCAGAAAATCCTACAAATAGAACGTGGAGATATAAATTCACCTCCTGGATAAACTCATGGACAGCTGTAGGACATCACAGCAGAGTGGTGATTCCTTCGTGTGTTGTAAACAGAATCAGATTAATATTTCCTGAACCTAATGGAGTATATATATAGGTTTTAAACACGACAGTGATAGATGGCCTAAGTAGGGCTACCTTTTATCTTGGCCTATTGTATTCTGTACAGTGTTACATAGGTTGATTATTTTATATGAATAAATCTGGTGTAAGTTAAATTAGTATATTAGCGATTTCATTAAATCGTACTTGTTTACTGAGAAGCATGTCGGAAGCGGGAGTAGCTTTTATTCTTCAAGGTGTCAATAGACGGACGAGGTACTGGAGCAATATTTACCGGCAGCGACAGGTTTACTGCTTCTACAGGCTCCTCTTCTGGTAAGTTCGAATCTCTCAAACATTCAAGTGTTCGCTTCATTATTTCTTCTTTCCACCCGTCACTGGACAGTGCATACTTATTTTTTAGAACCCAGTCACCAGATGCTATTGAATACTGACTTATACATCTGATTCTGCTTGTTTACATTCCAGTTGTAGTCAAATATAGCTAGAATTGATTGCCGATATAAACCGCAAAAAGAGAAGGGAACTCTTTTTGGCGCATATTTCAAACAAACGTTATGGTAACTTTCCAAACTACCAGTGTGTACGTAATGTTTGACATGCTCTAGGTCCTTCAAGAATAGTTTATCTAATATAATTATCTTTGGAATAGTAACCTTTAGATGGACCGCTGATACAAAGTTTATTTGAGTTTCATTCCTCGCCGATAGGTTCATGTTCACAAAATTTTTTTTACATCTCTTTTGTACCATTCGTACAGATTATTTATATGGCATAGAAGAGAGACAAATTTTTCAATTAGCAGTTCGCTGTCTCCGCCACATGACTGGGCTGCCCACCAGAGATGATTGTTTATACTTGGCTTTCCAAGCATGAATATCGAGGTATTGTTTTTAAATTAAATTGTTTTTTTCATTAATGTTTTTGACACATGCCATGCATCAAATTCATGCTCGATGGTAGGAATGTGTTTTCATGTAATGGCGAACTCCAACATTTCTGTCGCTCAAAAACAGTTTTATGTTGATGTTTTCCTTCTCATTTATTTCTAACAGTAATTTTTCACAAGCATTTTTTTTCTAAATTCATACCTTTTTGCAAAAGCTGAAAATCAACGATAATTCCTCTATGCAAATACATTACAGAGTATACAACATATTTTGCGTGAAATGGTAGAGAGTCATGCTCTCCGTCGCCTGCCAGCCAAACATTGTCATTATTTTTTAATTCTTGTATGTTTGTATCCCTCTGGTTTTTCCACATGGAATTTAAAACGGGACTTATTATAGTCTTGATAATTTTATCATATGTCGTTCTAGAAAACATGGCAGTACCCATACAACCACAAAGAGATTTAAAAGATTTGAATACAATTCCTAATAAATATAGTGATGAAGCAATCTCCACGTTCCCCTCCGGTCTTTTGCCAATAACATGAGAATGGCGTTAAAATAACCTTTCCACAAGCACACACGGTTTTTATACAAACCATAGAGCCCTTACAGTAATAAGTTATGTTTAGTATCTTTCATTCCTACATTCACTGCACGTTTTGAAAAGGCCAGTAAACATGTCCAAGCAATAATGAAATATTTTTGTGTCGGTTTTTCTGCTCGATAACAGAATGGCATGTGCATTTACCCTTCGTCTGTGTCAACCTTTTTCAGTCTGAGAATCCGCTTCTGACTCATCTGGATCGAAAAAACTTTAATTCAAATCACATTTATCTGTTACAGTCACGTCGTGCTGAGTGCCATCAAACACAGCAGAATATTGCCTAAAGCACTCAGACCCTAATTCACACTGTATTTCTGCATTACTTTTATTGTCGTGAGAATCGTCAGGAAGTTCTGTTCCAGAGGTTTAGTCCAGGAAAGATATTAAAAAAAATGTGGACAAATTGCAAGAAAAGGTTTTTTTTTTACATCAAAATTCACAGAAAAATTTGTAAAATAAGATATCCAAAATCCACCGAAATCCACCTTCCGGTTTTTACTTTTTTTCCGGAATTTTTCACGGAAAAATGTGGATAAAGTTAATAAGTCGAAAACTGTGCATCTCACGACAAAACCTGCAAAGACAAAAATTAAAGAATATAAAATTTACCATAACATAACCAAAATTCCCGAAATCCTGTTTATAACTTCTTATTTTTACGGGATTCGTCCTGGAAAAAATATTGAAAAATGAAATAAATTGAAAACGGCGCACTGTACAGCAAAATATTTCAGATCCAAAGGTAAATTGCCTAGCTTTTCTCTTAATACGTTCTAATTTCATACTAATTCACATAAAATCAGCATTTGTTTTTTCAGAATTTTTTCCGAAAAAGCCATAGTACAATAAAACTGAAAACGCACATTGTATTAAAAAAACTATAGAAAAAAAATTTAATAATAAACACACAAAAAGTCTCATATTGCATTAAAAGTTTACTTCTTTCCGCTTAAGCGAATTGTATTTTTCGTTATACGGTGTTTGTCCAAGGGATCAACATTTTAAAACGATAATGAGCTGCAAACAATGCATTGCGCGTCAAAATATATCGGACCATAATTAAAGAGCAGAAAGATTTACGTAATAAAAATTAAATTCACCAAAATTCACAAAAATATTATTGTATGTGTTTAGGTATTTGTCCACTGCAGGAAATGCCAGTATGTTTAGGCTTACTTACTATACGACTGATTTCATCCGCATTGCCTTGTTCTGTGAGGATTTATGTCTTGCTTGAATTTATTGGTTTGTAGACATACGCCAAAGCTTAACAAACCAATAAATTATAACTGTAAACTCCTGTTGCTACAAACATTTAAAAATCTCAACTTATCTCACTGTTACTGACCCTTTCAAGTGTGAAATAGGAAAACTTAAATTAAATAATATAGATGTGTGTGTGTGTCTAGGGTTTTTCTTGAATACAGTATTAGTTTTCAGTTTAATGGTACGTTCTTGACTTGTTTTGTCGGACACGTGTCTCATTATTTCTTTTGTGCAGAAACGATGCAGGGTGCCATCATCAACAAAATGAACGCACAGTCTTGTGCCATGCAGCGAGTAGATAGATCCGAGAAATGTGATCGAGCACAGCTTACAACGTAGAGACCGGAAAGAATGGTGGGTCCACTGAGTTGTAGGCTATCCTCCAAGAATATATGTGAAATTTTGCAGAGACATGCTGTTTATTAGCTGCTTGCTGACACAGTGAAATGGGCCTGTATTCAGTTACAGTTTTATTATTGCCTCGGTTACTTCCAGGAAGTGTCGAGTAAGTCAACGACCAATTGTGAATGTGATACAGAGGTATAGTTGCGTCTAAAAGAAAACGCAACATTTTCAGGTCTTTTTAAGTATTTGTGGTTTTTTTGTGTTGGCTGCTGCACTCTTGCCTAGTGTTCCATTAGACATTAAGTTTATAACGGAGTGTAATAATCTTGATTTATGCTGTAAGTATGCTGTGCTGTTTCGTTTTTGTTAAAGATACTAGAGACAGTAAATTTATAATGTTGATAATGTGGTAATAATTAGTACATATTTAAAACCGTTGGAACGTGCCACTAAAATTGTTAAGGGTTGTGTTAGCAATTTGATGAATTGATTGTTAAAAAAAAAAGATAATTATATTGAACAGTGGTAAGTGTTTATTTTGTAATGACCATATTAAATCTAAACAAACTATTTGTAACAAGAAAGGGCTTAATAATGATAAATTCTGCATCATACAATAGAGGGGTCCAGCTTAATATATCTGAAGGACAGTATGTGCATTCGGATTGCCGGAAAAAGTTCACAGATGAGAAGCGCAAAGCTCAGTTGAAGAGAAAATTACGTGCAGAATTCGATGGAGAGCCTGCCTCAGTTTCTTCTAAAGAAATGCATTCCTTCATTTATGAAATTATGTTTTTTCGAGAATTTTTACTGTGGACAGATAGCACAACTTGATGATCCTGTAACAGAAACACATGCAGTGAAAACCGATGCTGAAAAGTTTTTCCAAGGTATGAAAAGTGTATGTAAGGAAGAAAATATAATAAATGGGCTAGAGATATACTTGGACATTTATTGTGTGTTAACTATTTTCATTCTGCTGTGCTATACATAATCAAAAGAGCGATGTTAACTTCCGTACTTTACTTGAAATACCTACAGTTTTTCAAGTTTACAGAACCCATGCTACACAACAACTGAAATTAAGAAAAGAATTTGGCTTTACTTAAACCAATGGAGGAAATTGAAACGGATGAAGAACAGACAAAAACAATTGAAGAATTACAGGATATGATAAGACATTTACAAGACGCCTTAGAAGCTTATTCAGAAAAAATTTATGATAAGATTTTCTGAGCATTTTCGTGGTACAGTGTTGTTTTCTAGAATGCGCGAGTGTAAGAATGTTGTTTTTTTTTTTTCATGATAGTGTGATATTTCACAACAGAGGAAGCGATAGTAAGAGTCCTGAAGATGAATAATTCAATAATTTAGTGGATTTTTGTGAATTTTATTTTTATTAGGTAAAACTTTCTGCTCTTTAGTTATGGTGGGATATATTTGGATATGCGATGCATTGTTTTCAGCTTATTGCCTTTAAAAAATGTTGTTCCCTTTGAGAAACCCAGTACAATGAAAAATACAATTCGCTTAAGCAATAGGAGACATTTTATGTGTTTATTTTTTGATTTTGTTCCCCATAGTTTTTGGAATACGATGTGGGGTTTCGGTTTTATTGTACTATGGCTTTTTCGGAACAAATTCTGAAAAAACAAATGCTGATTTTATGTGAATTAGTATGAAATTATAATATAATACGAGAAAATCTAGGCAATTTACCTTTGGATCTGAAATATTTTTCCGGGCAGTGCGCCGTTTTCAATTTATTTCATTTTTTAATATTTTTTCCGGGACAGTCCTGTAAAAAGGGGGATAAGTTGTAAGTGGATTTTCATGAATTTTGGATATGTTATGGTAAATTTTGTGCTCTGTAATTTTTGTCTGTACAAGTTTTGTCTTGATATGCACAGTTTTCGACTTATTAATTTTTTCCGCATTTTTCTTGGACAAATTCCGGGAAAAAAAAAGTAAAAACCGGAAGGTGGATTTCGGTGGATTTTGGATATGTTATTATACAAATTTTTCTGGGAATTTTGATGTAAAAAATCAACTAAGCTGTACCTTAGTGACCAAATAGTGATGGAACACATTACATCTGTTGCGGGTTGTCATCACGACTGTGACTGGTGTGAATATCCTCCACTGTGGTCATCAAAATATTTCATAATCTGGAGGCAATCATTTTTCCAGCAGTGTCTGCTGCAGGAAAGTCACAGAAATCCTCTACTTCTGTATTCGGGTGTGTTGTGTTCAGGTCTGGCTCTGTGAATTTTTTTAGAGTTGTGTGAAGTCTTAGGATGTTGTCCCCATTCTTTTTTTTATTACTGTTATTGTTCTTAGTTATTTAAGTAAACTAAAAAAAAATTGTACACTATTTTAAATTAGGGCAAATGACGTACGTGTGTTTCTTCATGCTGATTATTTAATGAACAATTTCTTAATAAATAAAATATGTGGTATTCAAATAAATTATGCATAACCAACAAATTTTTAAAAAATAAAATTTTTTTAAACTTACAAATAGATTTTGCTGTGAATGACAGCGCAGCTTATAATGTTATAGTCTGTCTTTCTGTGTTGCTTGTATGAAGCTATTTTCAAACATGAACACTTCTCGCCTTAGCACTTGCAAATTTTTGAATGAAATTAGTTTTAACACAGTGACTAAGTAATATTATGGATCTGGCGAAGCCAGGATTTGTGTTTGGGGCAAATTTAATATTGGTAATTTCACATAGAAACACAGATCTCCATAATTAAAGCAGGAGGAGGGAGGGGTTAACCTCTCCATGAAAATTTGGATTTCATGGTGAAAAATGCACTATTTGCAGTTTTAGTAGCTAAGTATTGAATGTACCACTTGTAATAACATGTATTAATACTTCTTTAAAGCTGAATAACCATCACCCAGTCCTTTTTCCCAGTACAATCAATCAACATACCCAGAGGTTCCCATCCCTGCAATAGCCCTTGCTGCAACACCTGTGCAATACATCAACCCTCCACATCCATAGCAGTGTCACTACATACCTAATTCAAGGCAGCTACAGGTATGGGACAAAGAACCTAATCTACCAACTACAGTGCACACAGTGCAATGCTGAATAGCCTCACGATAAACCCACTAAGATAGAGTATGAATGACCACAGGGCCAACATCAAACAAGCTATATAGCCAGTTAAAGCCTAATTCTTCATGATAAACCAGTTTTTGCACATGCAGCCTCCCACCAACTTTCTTTTGATTCTTGCTATAACACCAGAGTGGTGAGAGCGTTGTCAAATCCCATTACAAAGTACTTGAAAGGAACTTGAAATTTTACTCTTAACATTGAAAATACTTTATACTGGGCAGTTATTAAGGGGTATTGTTGTTGTGTGGCACAAGAATCAGAGAAAAATTTCAAGTAGACTGACCATGAAAAAATATTTTTTAGAATTTTTTTTTAACGAAGTTATGACCACTTTTTTTGGGTTTTCTACATTCAAGGAAATATCGAAAACTACAAAAAACTGGGCGGGATGACTTCATAGGATATCTCGTTAGGTATGATACTTTGGCCTAAAACAACTGAAAATAATAGATAAATAAAAGTAATAGATAAATATATTCACTAAAATTTCAGTTTAACTTTCTAGCGTAAAGTTGTCTTTTTATAGCAGATATTTCGTGTGCTGATTTTTATTATAAAGATGTTTTATTTCTGGAATAACAGCTCTGCATTCTCTTGTCTGGATTTTAAAGTTTATGTTTAGCTCTAGCTCACTTCAATTAAACTGAAAATATGAGTCCTGCAATGGAAGTTATTGTGTGGTGTGTTGCGCGTCAGTATATAACCCGATATGCCCTGTGCAGATATGCTATCTATTGGCAGCCGCATGAACTCGTTGCACCACGCCAAAACTACAGGAAATGACAGACGGGAGAACGAATTATGTGAACAAAAGGGAGAAGGCGTTCCACTCTGCGCGAACACTGGCTACCTTGGAGTTGACGTCAAGGTTAGAATAGAGAGGGGGGGGGGGGGTTCCTCGGTCACATGAACGCTGTGTAGACAGCTGGCCGACGGTGGATGGATGATGTCACTAGCAGTCTTGCAGCTGCCACACGTCCGTTATCTATCCGCCACACTGTACCACAGCAGCCAGTTACATGTATTTAAATTAACTCATAGACCAAACATATTTTTAAATCTAATAGACAGTGTACAATTAAATATTACGACTATTTTCATACTAACTCTGTAAAAATACTGATAGAACTACTATCATTAATCCACCCCTGCATAAGATACGCACAAAAATTATGTACACATAAAACCATTTTACGTCAACTGACGAAACTAAAGAAGTGCGTATTGTCATGAGATTACCTCTATGACAGTATGGTTATTGCTTCCAATAATGAAAACTAAATTTGTAAAAAAGTCATTCTAATCAGAAAATAATGTCAATATTAATAATAAGTATGTCCCATGCATAATTTCAGCAGGTTATTTTGTAAATTAGTAAAATGAATACGTGTATCTCTACTCTATGTAGCTCCTCAGGTTTGTCCACTAACATTTAATCAATGTAACAAAGGAATAATATATTAAATAATGTCATATCATGCAGCAATTTTCTATTGTGGGTTAAGTTTTTAGGAGTAGTGTTACTTCTAATTAGTGTTAAATTGTGTGATCAGATAGTAGAGCAAAAATCTTATGCAAAAATACCATGTTTTACGTATACGTGACAAAATATCGTCTGGTAGCCGTCGAGGACACTGGTGTGTTTTGTCCGTTGAAGCTCATTGATTGTATTTTCAAATTAACTTCTCTACCATGTAGCTAGAAATCTGGGGAACTGAACAGTAAAAAGTAGAATAAGACTACTATTAATTACATGACTATTCTTTCAATAGTGTTGTAAATTGTTATTTTACTAAGTTTTTCACGTGATTTATGTATTGGGTGGCTGTAGCCAGAGTTGGGCACTTTATACTGAAATTAGTTATGTGGTTAAGTTAAGGGTGATGGTTACGGGTAAATGAAATAGGTTAAATAATTATGGTGGCTTGGCTGTGAGTTGTGAGGAGCTTAAGGCGCCTACACCAGTGTTACAAAATATCTTCTGTGGGATCGGTCACCGATTTTTCGCACGAAGGAAAACGTGACAGGAGTTGCCTTTGGCCGAGGGGTTTTCTCGAGAAGCTCCTGTTTTCCCTGCCTTTCTCATCAATCACTTATCCCTTGCAGGATTTCATTCCATCCTTCGGGGTATGCAGATGCCTATGGACTGCCAATCAGATGTTTGTACTCGGATTACGGTACCGTGCTCTTGGGTACCTTTCCCCATTGAAAGCAAAACAAACAACTTTACCTTTCTCAAACTCTTCCGTAACAAACCACACCTCTTTTCTCAACACCTGATGGCCATCTCTCTCAGCCACGAACATAAGAAGTACAAAACCAAACAGATGATCTTCAAACTATGTTACAGTTTTACACACAATCAATGATCCCAAAATTTCCGCTGTCACTGTTTTAGCGCCATCCTCCCCTCCTTCCTCCAGTGCACGGGCTTTCTTTTCCTTACGTACCATGCTCATCTAAGTACCGTGAGTTCAACAGAATACATTTGTTGAATATATTGTTAATGAGATTTTGAATTCAAGCATCCACTTTCACATTCAATTGTTATTCTTGAATTATTTCATACTTAACACTATATTCATAAATTATAAATGAGAAATATAATTTTCAACAGCACATCCCCCACAGATCTCACACAGCCATTCATTCCATGCAAAATTTACAAACCATTTTCAAATTCCATCTATTTTGTGGAATTCCACACACTTTGGCAACACTGTACATATATGCAAGCGCCACTTAGAATTGCATTCTTTAACACACGGGAAAACATTTTTTCTTATCTGCAAGTAAAAGAAATATTTTGTAGTGGGCACAACATTTTTTTGTTGGTATTTACCCTGCGAAATAATTTTTGTAGCGACCCCAAGAAAATATAAACAGATCACATATTTTTTACTATCAAATACAGCGACAGTTAAACATAGCACAACGTAGTAAATGTATATTTGTTATTCATTGTGACTTCGGCACTGAACTTATAATAGTGGAACGAGAGAAAACTTTTGGGAAGCAAATATGGTACCCAAGTTATATGGTTTTTTTTATTAATGTATTCTGCCAGAACTTGCCAATTCCTGGCATGTTCGAGGACTGCGTTGTAAAGACCCGACATATATAGAAAATGCCCAGGCTGAAGAGAAAAGTAAAGAGGACAAGAAAAACAGTAGTAAATAAATGTAGCATTCGTACACACATCTTTGTTTAATTTTTGCTGAAATGTCTGACTAGTATGTTCAAGAAAGGAAAACATATTGATTTCTATGATTGTGATATCCGGGAAATATGCCTTAGTGACCTGAAAATTCCAAATTGTGTTTTGAAATATGCCGAAGTAAAACTTATTTGTCTTTTCCCAAATTGAAATTGTGTTGTGATTAAACATATAAAACAATATCTTTATGTTAGTGAGATTGTATGAGATTTATTGTTTACTTTGTTGTGTCAAACTTATTATATAAACATTTAAATCAAATAAACATATCTAACATATAATTTTATGTTGATTGATAATCATATTTATCCATGATTTGTAATTTTTTTTTTTAACCCGTAAAAGATGTATAAATTTTAATGAGACAATATAACGATATGATTATTACAGGACCAAGAAATTAAATTTAGTTACAATCAAGTTGCTAGCAAGATCCAGTGATGTTTCAGTGAAAATGCTTAGTGCTGCTATTTTTCGATGTACTTTGCTTGCTTTATATTTGTAACAATGTTAACCCAACTTATAAAACTGTATTTATGAATGTTAATTTCTAGTGATTTTCATTTTTAGGGTTATGTTTCAGGCTTTACTTTCCAGAAACGTCTGGACTTTAAGAGGAAAGTTTTCATTAAAAATATTTAATTTTTACACTATCCCGCCCGAAGGAAACGAACAGAGTTTGGACAGATTTCAATACTGTTAAATTTCAGTCTTTATCAAATGTTGAGTTTTTAAATGTTTCACAAAGGGAAAATACGCCCAAATACAGATGCATGCGACAAACACAAAAATTCAGATTTACCAGTAAAGTTTTGGTGGTTTTTTCCGCTGTAAATGATCCAGTAAAATCTAGTTAACCTAGATGAATAAATAATTATATATGTATTGTAACTGTAGTAAAAAAGTTTTTAGTATGGATTTTTTTTTTATTATGTTGTGTTGGGCCATGTGCATTAAAAATAGCCGGCTGGATGAATTCAATAAAACACACGCGTGATGTAGCTCATTTTATTCCGTGTTGTAATTTATTTTTCGTCACACCAAGTACAAAGTTCAAGGGGAAACAAAAATTTGTGCCAGCTCGTTATTAGGAAGTGAGTAGTGACGCGATAGAGCTGTTCCTATTGGAATGTGGGGTCTTACAAAACTAATTTAAAATGTATTATCATGATACATTTTAAGACGCTGAGATTTTTTCATTGTAAACTGAAATCATTTTGCAGTTAAGGTACTTTCTCAAAGATGTTAAAATACATGCATGACATACAGCAACGGCGAATATTTCAGCCCGAAAACGTATAAATGTATGCAATAGCATTTCAGATATGGAATTTGTATTTAGCTACAAAAAAACGAGTGTTTTATCGTGCTTACCGAATATGTAAATGAAGTGCATAATAATTGTACCATTGGTACTTTATGAAATCCTTCAAAATGAAAAAGTCTATGATCTAATTTTGACTGAATGAAAACTAGATACATATAACTAGTTTCCCGACTGCGACTTCAGCCGTTACTATTATTAAAAATTTAACAAAATTGTAGTACCTATTTTTAAAATGTTAAAGTAAACAGGTTACAGTCCCTAATAGTTGTGTATTGTATTATGGCAGTTACCATCGTTGAGTCCTCAGCTATAAATTTTTTTACGAAAAAATAAAGGAAATATTTGGGACAACAGCTTTGGCAGGTATTCTGTCAAAATATGACAATGTTATAGTAATTTCGGTTTGATTACTGGCTGGTTGGACTATAGTGTTTCATGTGGCAATCGTGCCTGGATGACGACCTAGGTCGATGAGTTTTCTGAAATATCTCCCGTTTCTCCCATCCTCATTGGGCACTGCTCTGTATACAGCTAACGTCACCCCTTACCGGCTCTTAGCTTGTACCGTGATGGCTGCATCCTCTATGCTTTTAACATATCACAACTTTGTCATGTACTTCAAATATAAACATTTTCTGTTTGTAACATGTGCGTGCAAAATATCAGAGAAATTTTCTGTCGCAATCTTTTACAAGGGATTCGAGCTATAAATCTTCCTCACCGCAGATTTATGAAATACCCTACTACCCCAAGACACATCATCAGAATTCGTATGTGTATGTGGGGACCAAAACCAAAAAGGTGTTTTTATGAATCCAATGGCAAAGAATAACCTCTTTTAAATTTTTTATCCATAGCCACGCTCATTTCGTGTGAGTTCTGGAATATTTTAGTACTTCCATTTACACACCTGATGTCAGATTTCTGGGAAAAAATTGAAATAATTTTTTAAGTAAGCTTCATTCCTATTCAAAAATCATCTCGTTATCTCCATGGTTTTACTATTTACTGAGAATTATTTGGAAACACATTACATATTTCTTAACTACCGTTTAGGTAAAATTTTGAGAAAAAAAATTATGAAGCAGTTTTTTTTAAAGTATTTATGAAGGCTTGAAAAAATTAATTTACGTTTCTCAGCAGGTTCAAAGGAATTCATTTCAAATACATTTTAAGCTTTTCACCCTTGTATTTAAAAAAAAAGTAAAATACTAATGCATAATGCAATATTTATAAGCAAAGATAATATTTTGCCAAACTCGTTTACTTCCTTTCACCACTTTAATATCCCAATTTAGAAAAATTTCTTATTGTTGGGTGTCTACAGCATGAATGGAAGCCACCCTGAAAATTTCATATGTCTAAGGCCAGGGGTTTGGGCTATGTGTGGTGATACGTCCATGGCTGCGTCACTCATGGCCTGCATGCGTGCGAGACTTGTAGAGATAAGAAATATCACTACCTACACTCTTCATCTCCGTCCCTCCACCCTTTTGTTTAGACCGAGCAAGGAGTCAGATAAATGAGAGGGCGAAGCAGAAAGGACCACAGGACCAAAGGAAAAATCTCGATTGAAGGTGGTTCAAGCGGTGGCCGCTAGATGTCATAGCGCACAAGGAAAAGAAGTACGCCCTCACTGTACGAAGGCTCCCTGCCAACTGGCTTTCGATATCCGACTCCCTGCGTTATATACAATCTAACTGCATGCTGATCTCATACAAGTAAGCGTTTGTGGACAGTTTAAGCCTATTTGCGGCTTATTCCCACACATGACTGAATTTCAGCGGTCACTGTTGCCCTTCAGTAGATAACTGTGTGTAGGGGTTTGGATAGATGAAAATTTGCTAATGGAAAGAGGTGTAAACTGAAGTACTACATGAGGTTTCCCAAATCAAATTATCCCATCACTATAAACAATGTAATCAGCTTCAACCCTAATAGCTTGTAGAATGCTGTGTTTCAAGGTTGGCAAAGATTGTTTAAATCTGAGAAATGAAATTGGTTTATTCGATAAGGGCCACATATTGTAAAAATAACTGTCATTGTTGATTTTAATGCAGTATACAATATGTGTGTAGTTGCTATAATGCCCTTAATAAAGTGTGTTCTGACAACTTGACAGCTATCACTGCTATCAGTATGTTTGTGTTGCCTAAGAATGTATATTAGTGTTTGTTAAATGGTTTTATGTGGCTTAGCTGCAAAACAATTTGAAATTAAAATACAATTTTCCTGTGTTAGGTCACATTCTTTAACAAAGTATTCTGTATATTGTTTAGTGTATACAACCTGATCTTGACAGTTTAAATAGTTGAGTACAAATAAACTTTCTGAAATCTGGTTTATTATTATTATTATTATTATTATTATTATTATTATTATTATTTGTGATATATTGGATTAAATTCTCTGAGAGTTTGTTAACCCATTATTTTTCAGGCATGTGCTTTTGGAATCTGTTAGACAGTTTAGATTAGAATTTCTTCAGTTTTATACTGTAGCTGCTTTACTATGAAAGATTAATATTGTAATTTTTGCAGTTTCTATGCTTATTATAAATTATAATGTTAATACTACAATTTTTGTAGTGTGTAGTCTGGTGTTACTTATAATTAGATTTTCAGGACACCTAACATGTCTGCGTAAGACATATTGTGACTGATTTATACTTGTCTTATGCTTTGTTAATTTTATGAAAATAATTTTTAATGAAGTTAGTAGAACATGATTGCTTGTGTGCTTAAAGTACTGTAAATTATTTTAGACTGAAGAATCATTTTTTAAAATATAAATAACTTACAAACAGAAATTTATTTGTAATAAATGAAGCCCAAAAATTCTTTGCAGCATCATTTGGTAAAAATAGGGAAGTTTTTATGTCTAGTAAAGTATGGGGATTAATTTATGTTTTAAAATGAGTATATTGGACGAATTGTAGCTACAATCATTTTTAAACATTGAGTTTGCTACCTGCCACGTGCTTCAAATTCATTGTAATGTGCGAGGAAATACATTTTTTTATGAAACTCTTTACATATATGTCCGTTGTGTCAATGTTAAAAAATAAATCACACTTGGACAGGTATGGAACGTTATTGTTTTGACACCATGTTAATAAATAACACTGTTTCAATGGCCTACATCATAACTAAAAACTGCCTTTTCAGCCTGCTGTACTTCAAAATGTAGTATAGTAACTGGATACATGCAAAATACAGACTTGTGCATTGAACTTTGCTACAAAATTTCCATCAATTTAATGTGGTCACCACTTAAAGTCTCGCCGTAAAAATGGACTGGTGGGAATTTTGTATGGTAGTTTAGTGCTTGGCTCATGTTGGCAATGTGGCATTTGATGTGCTTGTTAAGGGGAGATATTGGACACCATATTGTGACGAAATTTACGTGTACAGTCACCTATCATGTGTATTTACAAACAGAAGAAAAATATCAACTCTGGAAGTTCAACCGTTTAGCACTAAAAAGAGCACTTTCAAACTCTGCAGTGGGATGGGGTGGGGAGAAGCAGGTGAAAAAAGAATAAAACAAATAGTCGAGGTCCGGTTGCCAAGTGTTATCTTTTTCCAGTCTCCTCTCTCTCCCCCACTTACCTATGTACATTACACTTACCATGACCCGCTGTGCTGTCTGTCGCTGTTCATAAACTCCTGTAATACGAGGAGTGTCTACCAGTCTCAATTTTCCATGTTTGACATGTGGTGGAAGCGATAAAAGTCAGAGTACCACGTTGAACGCGAAGCATATTGTGTCTGTTCACAGCGTGCAAAATTGGTGTGGCCTGCAAGGTTTTCATTGTAGCCTTTTTCCTATGGGACTTTCAGTGGTGATCCTAAAATTTTATTTTTGGACAGTGTGAGGTGAAGGCCAACGCATGTGTCTAGTTTTGCACTAATGAATTCAGATGGTATTTTTGGAGTTACCTCAGTCTAAAAATGTAGTTTTTAGCCATTTTGAAAGGCTTGAAAATCATATTTCTAACATGGGTGCTAAATTTTTAAAATTTTAGAAGTGTAGTTCCAAGAACTTTTGCTGTTTGTAAATAACTGCAATAGAAATAATTTAAGCTGATGCGCATAAAAATATAATAAGTCTGACACTCCACTACACAGTCACTGTCCATGTGCCAACCTCAGCCAAGCTATGCTTTTAACGTCAGAAACACAAGATATTAATAGAATTTTGCATATTGAAATATTAATGGAATTTTACATATTGAAGAACATAAGTTAAATAATATTAAGTTGGTTCAGTTTATAACATATTTTATGTTCTTCACTATTTCGATCTGTGCCGTTCATTAAAATACACTAGACTCCCGATTTACGAACCATGGATTTAACGAAGGTAGCGATTCTACGAGTACAATCTCAGGAACCGTCAAAAAATAACAAAATTCGATGACAAAAAAAATTGTAAGGAATTACATTGACAATGATTTAAAAATATATTATCTAATTCACTGCATTAAAATATGAATAGTTCAGTTAAGTTATTACTTAGTAAGTCACAATATTAAAAATTAAACAAAAATAGTGAAAATCCGTTAAAAATGCAGCATTGACAGTTTGAAAACCGCGCGCTGCCGCCACCTGTGCCAAGCTGGCAAGTTTACTGTCAAATATAGTCTACTATATTTGCTACTGTCTCCATCAACTATGATGTATTAGGATCTATATTGTGGTCGTACTATAGACACATAGTTCCAGATCATGCGCATGTGCTCATTTATCTGTAGTACAGTCTCCTTAAGAGTGAGTCCTAGAAAACATTATTTTAGAATTTCGTAATGAAACTTTGACAACATTTTCATACCATAATGTATATTGTATCTGCAAAATTTTAAGTATTTCAGCCCGTAATTAACTCGAATAATTAACATTTTGTTTCATAGCTACATTGATCTGTCAATTTTTGAGGCCTTTCTTGTAGAGGTAGAAATTTTACACTTGTACTACATATGAAAATAACCCTCTTCTGTGCTTTAGCAAAGTTACATCGCGGCACATGTCATAGTTACTTAATAATTAATTAAAACGTGGACATAAGGAAAACACGGAATCTGCTTATGATGAGGTGTTCCCGAAAAATGCCAACTACGATGCTCCCGGTAAAGATATCAATACACATTTGTGAAATGTCACAGGATAATGATGTAAAAATCGAATGAGGTATAACACACGTAAGTGCGCCATACGTAAAGCTTAAAAAAACATACAGAAAGCCGAATAAATGCAATCAGCGTTTACTTAGCTGGAAGGTGGCGCGGATGTCAGATTGGGAAACTATGTGCTGGCTGCTGCAAGGTAGGTAGGGGGGTTTACAGCCGGAAGACTGCGAGGGAGGGATTACAAGGGTCAGATGGAAACCTTGAATAGCAGGTACCTTGGCCTGGCCTGGCGCACGCCAAGGGACAAAATTGTTTGTGGACAGTGCAATTTCTTTTAGTTTTTAGAATACATCCCATCTATAGCCTGTGTCCGTTGACACCAATTCCCAACCATACGTATACAAAATTTCGTATCGTACTGGTAAATAAAAATGGACTTAGGATTGGGAAGGGGGTTTGGCAACACTATAAATAAGAAGCTAATAAGAAGCAAAGGACACTTTGAAAAAATTAATAAATTGGTATACTGATACGTCAAAAAACCAAATGTTTCGAGTAATAGAAATACAGAAAATATAACCATGATAGCAGTTTAAATCTAATAAATTGTTAAACTTTCGTAAAAAAAGTACACAACGTACATGCGTGTAAAAACTTAGCATAGCTTATATTTAATTTTTGTTAGATACGTATCTTCCTTGCACAAAACAGACACATCTTCAGATTCTAATTATTCAGCTTAATACACTGTATATGCTTTAAAATGCTTCGTTAGGGTATATTAAAGTATGTATAATTATTTATTCATTGAAGGAAAATCTGCATAATTCATTTCACTCTTAGTGAGGCATCCTTCATAATTATCTTTCGTTCAAAGACAATGATTATGAAAACGAAGTTATAAAATACATAATTAAAGTTTGCTGTACGTCAAATTGCTAATTACTTTATTCCCAGTTAGTTATCTTTGCATTGATAAGATTATAAATTGTTATCGAATCATACGGTTTCCTGTATTAACTCACAGTTTAATAAAAAAATTTTGGGCGCACAATTATTGTAACAACTAAAATATATAACTAATACGCCATTTTAATCATGTTAACTATTTTTCAGAACACATTTTAAGATTAATTTTAATTTTAATTTGGTTGTCGAATCCCAAGTTGAGAGTAGTACCTATTATTTTTGCCCTTTAATTTAATTACATGACGACTAAAATAAAATATACTGATGTATTTTTATGCTTCTCACTTAATTTTGAAAACTGTCAAAGGAACTCTTTACATAAAAAAAAAAAACATTTTCATCATACCAATTATATACTGTTGTATTCACTTCAGTAGATCACCATTTATTATTATACAACATGCAATTAGATGTTTGTCAATTAAATAAATGCTATATTATTGCAATTATGGAAAACAGAGAGATGCGTTATATATTATCTCGGATATTCATATGTAAGTCATAGTTTCGTGGAAATTAAATTTTACCTAGTATATAATAAGTAAGTTATAAAAGTTATGTTTATCTTTACGAGGATTTCAATTTTTACCCTTTTGGAACATTTTTGAATGTGCCAGAGAAATACTAATGAAAATTCATTTAAAAAGAATTTTGGAACACCGTACAATTTGCTGGATGACCACGTAACGAAGATAAGGCAGACGGTACAGCATGCATGCTAGTGGGCTATCATTCAATATGATCATTTGTTTTCGGAATGTCTGAATCTGGATGTGCTCAGCAGAACATGAAAGTGTGATCCAACTGTAGCAACATTTATTGGACAAGTCATCTCTGTTTATGTTACTTGTGTGAAGTCTGAACGTGGTCGTAGATAGGGTATTCAGTGGTAGTTGTAAGTTTACACACCCATATCGAGACAATTATAACTTTTTTATTTAGTTACTTTTCTCAAGAACATTCTTGTAACATTGTGACTTTCAGGACTGCAGTGGCAGAGTGATTTAAACACTCACCTCCAACAGGAGTGATCACTTCATCATCTCTCATGATCTAAGATGTTAGTTGCATAAAATTCTTAGCTCAACATGAATTTTCCATTATTCTTTGCATTACCTTATGAGGAATTAGTTAACCAAAATTTGGGGTTATTTCGCGCCATAATATCTTTTTGTAAATTATGGTTTATAGCTTCTTATGTTGTTGAGGATTTCATCGTGCTTAGTTTTCATGATAAATAATACTTCAGAGGGAAGGATGCCTAGGAACATTTCGTGAATTAAAGTTAAATGGGTTGTGTAAAGTAGTCTCACTTTATGATATTCACAGTTTTACGTTATTTTGATAAACTAGTTTGCTCTCTTTTTCAAGTTATAATTAGGTTCAAGGGTATAAAATAAACCTGAAGTGATTTCTGAACACAATGATGGTAAAATGTTACAATTTATTTTCATTCTTTATTGTAGACTATCTGGTTTCCGCAACTTCATTTGTGAGGTTTTCCATTTAATACAATATTTATGAAACAAAAAGTTTTGAAAAGTTGAAAATGGGGCGAAATTATGTTAAAGATAATTAATGCACGCTTTAGAAAAATGTTGAAATGGATAACTGTCCCACGAAATCTTCTGGTCACCCCGTTCTGCCTCTGTACCTCTGTTTTGCCACCCACCTCTTCCAAAGTACAAAACATTTGTATTGGTAAAAACCTTTGTACGTGCACACACAACCCACCAACATACTTTTTTCCATAAAATTAAGTTTTTTTTGGGTACCCCGTTCTGCCCCTCTACTCTGTTTTCCCCCTTCTCCCCCCCCCCCCAAATTGGCGGAAGCCTTCCCTGGTCCACCCAATTTGTTTGCAGAAATTTTATCGCAATCTGATAAATGGAATAGAACCGTATAGAAGACGAACAAACAAACTATAATTGATATTTTATAAGCTAGCAGTCCATCCGTGGCATTGCCCGCATGTATTATTTGTAATAGCGTGTATGTATTCAATTGAAGGACCTCTTTGTACGCCAGATTAGTAGCTCGGCCATTATGTGATAGGATAACCAAGCTGCAGGTTGAGTTCACTCTGCAATCGGGTAAGTAGCTATAGCTAAAAACTAAGTTTATCCCTGCCACTTTTAATTACTGTGCCGAACCATATTAATAGTCATAGAAAAATATGTGAACATAAGAGAATATTCAGATGGTATAAGTAGTATACATGGTATGATGACTCATTTGTCTTGAGTACAACCATTGATGATTGGGCTTTCAATATATGTACCTTCAAAAGTTCATTAAAATAATTAAATATTCCGTTACTGGGCACATAGAGGTTGTATACCCACATGTAACGATATAAATATAGAATATTAACTTCCCTATAAGATACTTCTCGTTGGCTGTACTTGCTTTTTCGGATTGTCTGATTTTAAGGTTTATTAAGGCTAAGTAAATCCCCTCCCCCTAGAGCTTTTGAAAGTTATTTTCTCAGTATAAGAACGGAGATAATTATTTTTCGTATATATGTAAGCATCATTCTGAAGCAAATCACATCTCATTATCTCAATAGCTTAAGTATATATATATTGGAGTAAATGAAAACAAATCTTACGCCTATTCACCTCTTCAGTGGTCTAATTTCGCAAAATCTTACTGTTACCGGTTAAACATATGTATAAGTATTTAATTAAGGTCGATGACCGATTGATAGAACCCACGATTTTTCGCGAAAAGAATTCTGCAACAATTAGTTTAAATGCCTTGTGCACATATGCAGCCCTGCTTTGTAGTCAGTGGTTGGATGTTTTTAACTTTCAGCGTCTAGGGTTCTACCCGCAAATCATCGACGTGTGGTGTCACAGTAATCCTATTCTTGTTGGCATAGTCAAATGAGCCACGTCTGTGCAATAATACATTCTTCCAGTAACCATGAAGCAGAACTTCATATGTACACATAAGCCATTGAAACACAGTTGCAGAATTCTTTTCGCGAAAAGTCTTGGGCTCTACCATGAGTCAAAGCGTAATTGACAATTCAATTTTTTTTTTTCGTTCCTTCACAGCCATAAGAGTTCGGATTTTGAAAATAATTGAAATTTATCTACGGGCATTTACGTATTCATCATCATAAAACGAAAAGCAAATCTATAACTCGACGGGTTCGATAGCACTAGTGGATTTTTGTAAAACACATTCTTGTTTTCACCCCTTTAGGATTTGAATTTCAAAATTGTATGGGCATCTCATTTAAGTTGAAACCGTGAAGATATCCCGTTGATTTTAGAACCTGTATAGACAATTAATTTAAAACACTCTTCCACCCGTAAATTTTCACCTCCATAGGTGTCAAAGTTCGAAAAATCAACACACTACATTTCAAGTATATAAGTATGCATTAATATTAAGCAAGAATCGTGTCAATATCAAAAAATAAGTGAGATCGATATATATTGATCATGAATCAAAGATATATTTTACCTTTTTCCACGTCTTTGGAGTCGAATTCGGAAAATATTCTGAAATATATTTTACCTTTTTCCATGTCTTTGGAGTCGAATTCAGAAAATATTCTGAAATATATTTTCTGTAATTACGTAAAAATCATTCTGAAGCAAACACAACTGTGATATCTCGACTGGTATGATAGTTATGGAAGAATAATTCTAAACACATTTCACATCTATTCACCACCTTAATTAAAGGCTTTCGGAACGTCTTGTTGTCCTATGTTGTATATTTGTATACGTATATAATTGAAGTAAACATTACTACGATAGCCCATTGGGTAATAAAAACACATTTCCCCTCTATTTACTCATTGGAAGTCAAATTTCAAAAAATTGAAAAACCCTTTTTTTTTTGGGTATTCACATCAGCATCATTGTGAAGTAAAAGCAACTCTGTTTCTCGAAGGGTTTAATATATATTATAATTAACCGAAAACATTTTTCAGGTATCTCCCTGAAAACATATTTCAAGTATCTCCCCCCCCTTTTTTTTTAATGATTGAATTACAAAAAAAAAAACTTAAAATTGGTTAATATGCTTTTTTGTATGATTGACCCATTGAAGTAAAAGTCACTTTGATAGGCCGTCAGGTTCGAGCTATTTAGATGAATCTTATAAACACATTTCACCCCTTTTCGTCTCCTTACAGGACAAAATTCGAAAAATCCCTTCTTATTGCTTGCGTACGACCTAAAGGGATCATAAAAAAATTTCACATTTATAGGTCCAGCAGTTTGGGCAGTTTGATATGTCAGTCAGTCAGTCCGCCCGGGTTCTTTTTTAAACCCTCGACGCAAAAAGATGGGTATTATAAGTTTGACGTTTCTGTGTGTGTATCTGAGTATCTATGTGTATGCTGTGGCATCGTAGCTCCTAAACGAATAAACCGAATTTAATGGTTTTTTTTTTTGTTTGAAAGCTGACGTGATCGAAATGGTTCTTAGCTGTGATTCAAGGAAATATGTTCAGCCTTTTAAAGATAGTGAGCTCTTTTCTAGTTTTTAACTATTTATTCCAGGAAGTGTTGCTTAGCAACTATGCACTGAATGCAGCTACATACTCATCGTTGTCATTTTCATTGTAAACGACGAGTCCTACAAATTTAATAGTTATTCGTTATCTTTGCAGTTCAGCTAAAGCAGCTTCGTCATGCGGTTTATTAAACAACTGTCTTTGACTTAAGTTCATGAATTGTAAAACCTGCAAACTTTTTACACTACTTAAGGCCACATAAGCTTGGCCTTATGCAAAAGTACTTCTTCCCAAATAAACGATAACCTTGTCTACGGTGGTTTCTTATAATTTATGGACACTAAATGTTATTAAATATTTTCTTAGTGGAAAAACTATTAAAGAAAATAAAAGAAGAACAAATAATAAATAAATTCATATTGAAATTCAAAACGTGCGTCGTTGCACTACCAAAATCTTTAATAATATTCAGTATCTGCGAATAATTTAAAAACAAAAAAACATAAAGTTAAAAATTTTAAGTGTGTGTGTGTGTGTTTGTGTGTTTGTGTGTTTGTGTGTTTGTGTGTGTGTGTGTTTGTTTGTGTGTGTGTGTTTGTGTGTGTGTTTGTGTGTGTGTGTTTGTTTGTGTGTGTGTGTTTGTTTGTGTGTGTGTTTGTTTGTTTGTGTGTGTGTTTGTTTGTTTGTTTGTGTGTGTGTTTGTTTGTTTGTGTGTGTGTTTGTTTGTTTGTGTGTGTGTTTGTTTGTTTGTTTGTATGTGTGTTTGTTTGTTTGTGTGTGTGTGTTTGTTTGTTTGTGTGTGTGTTTGTTTGTGTGTATATAAAACTTTAATTAGGGCTCACCAATAATAGTAACATCTCGAAGCAAAAGAAAACTAAACAATTTTAATTGCCCCCCCCCCCTCCTTTTTTAGGTGACCGTTACATTTCTATTGCTTCTGAGACTAATGTGCAAAACTTCTCAAGGTAGGTGGTCCCCTTGGGTGAATCTGAGAACTTTTAAATACATCAATCAGTAAATGAGCTATTGCGCATGAAAACTTCAAACAAAGTTTGTATCAATCCATGTGCTTTAATGTAAATAAATTATTATTAATGCAGTACTCCTTAATATTTATTAACTTTCCATTCCCTAAATGAAAATGTTTTTCGAATGAACGTAGATTGGGAATGCATTAGAAGTAACTATTAGGAATTAATTAAATAACTTTGTCTATATGCAAATCTTTATCTTTTACCAGAAACTGTAATGCTTTTATTGTTACATTGTATAGTATGTTCATGTCTGTTGTATTTTGTACATGCAAATAACATATTCTACCAGAAACTGTGCTACTTTTATTGGGTGCATTGTATAGAGCATTTAGATTGTTTGTATTAAGCATTACATTTTATTTACTATATTGCTTGTAGTTGAGGAAGAAACATTGTGCCAGTGTATTGTAAGTATGAGAATGTCTCATTGTGTGTGCATTTTTTATTTTGGCTATGCTTGCGTGCTTGCTGCAACTTGCTTGCTCTGTGTTGCTTGTGTTGCGGAATGAAGGTTCACGGTGCGAGCATGCTGTGCTAGCTGATTGGTGTCCATGTAAGAACGGCGGGACGTGCGTGGCCAACGCATGTTTGTGCCCACCACATGCGACAGGCTCTTTGTGCGAGTTGCATGTGACCTGCGCATCTAACCCATGTCAGCATGCTTTCTCCTGTCAGGATTTAGTGAGTATTTGATGTATAGCTGTACTGTGTATGTTGCAAATATTGTAATAGTGCTGAACATCTCTAACACATGTTCTAACATTATTAACAGCTGGTATAGTTGCAGCGTAGTGTACAGCTCAGGTTTGAACTCTGTTTCCATGATTATCTGTCTAAAGTAAAAAGTTATGACCAATAAAAAAACTTTGTTTTAGGAGTACAGTAAACTCCTGATTATCCGTGCACTGATTAACCAGTTTTTGGATTATCTGTGGGGTATTCTGTGTTTTTGACACTATCAAAAACAAAAATTTAAAAAAAAAAAAAAAAAAAAAAAAAAATTGTGGAACACAATGTCAATTCTGGTTTGCAAGAATGGATTAACGAGATTTGAACATCATTTTTTGTCATGTTGACCATGAATCCTAAGACACAGTTTAGTTAATTTTTGGAAGATGTAGAATATATAAAATAGTAAATATGGTATCTGTAGTTAAAACTGTACTTTGTCACAGTGTTTTTAGTGAATTATGTTGTTATTATTTGTGTTATTATTATCAGTGTTTAATAACTATCAGTGTGTTGTCTGACATTAACTAACACTGGATAATTGGTAGTTTACTATGTATCCACGTTGGAAAAGAGTACACATACTGTATATTTAATTAGTATCATCATCATTATATTTTAAAAGAGACCTCATTCAAACAATTTATCAGTTGAATATGCAGTGTGCATACATATTTGTGAAATATTTAATATTTGGGTGTACCTCAGAAAGGTAGATATGACCTACACATGTCAAAAATAAAATGAAAATACTAAGTACCGAGTGACTTCTTGGAAGCACTTTTTGAGGGGCGTTTTGTGAAAAATAAGACATGAAATGAAATACAAATTTATTACAGACATCTTCCAATTTATAAAATATGTCAAAAAATGAAACCACAAACATTTTTTTGGAAGGAAGAGAGAAGTTAGGGAGAGTGGAAAGAAGAGTATGGAGAGAGGGGATAAGAAGAAGTCTTAAACACTAATTCCATACTTGTTATTCCATCCGTACTTTCCCCTATAGCTCCACAATATAAATTACTGCATTCCTTTGGAAAAAAGGAACATTTTTGTCCATAATTACTAAAACATGTTGACAGAGGTGAACTATTAGTACTTACAGATGGGAGAACACAAAACATAGATGGAGAACACATTTTTTGCGCAGTCGCAAAGTTTCGCTGGTCAGACCAGCTTTCTTGGCTGCTAGAGGAAGCTGGCACGAGCAGCGAAATGTTGTGAATGTGCGAAAAATGTGTTGTCCATTTGTATTTTGTATTCTGCCACCTGCAAGTACTGATTCTGTAAGTACTTCGGCATCTCTAAGTGTTTTAATAATTAGTAGGACAGCTGTTATTTCCCTCCTTTTCTTTTTTCCTTAAACGTTTACAATAGGCATTAGTTTTCAACACGATAGAACATACAAAATTATTCAGATCCATAAATAGTTATAACAATAAATAAGGAATTGTTTTTGTTGGCTTTTATTTTAACAATGAAAATACGGTATTGAAAACAAAAATATTGCCGAGTTTGTTCCGAATTGGTTGAAATTAAAACTGTCGTTGAATTATGCATCTAAACTTACCTCTTTGTATTTGGAGTTTTGATAATGTTTATTATTTAGTACTCATCTGTTAACAAATTACTTTTGTCAAAAGGTGTTCCATATTAAGAAAAGTCAGTTAGTCTGGGTATGGTAAAATTTCAATATGAGTTGTTTGAAAAGTGATCTAAGTGAAGTTTACGTATGTCCAAAGCGAATTGAGCTAATTGCCAACATGAATTTGGTACAGCGTGGCCAAACTCAGACGATCTGCTCTACTGTTTGCTTGATCGAAAGAGTCTGTCAAACTATACAGGTTGCGTTTTATAAATGTTGTAAGTCACGTCATATCACATCACTGTGCTTGGAGCAAAGTAATGGGAAGGTGAATTTACATTGCAAGCAGTCTGCAGGCTGCGAATTTATTGATTTATGCTTCTTACTTATAATTTCTGTTATTCTCTGTGTTCTGCTTTGTTTGTCATTTGTTAATGATGAGTATCCTCTTGTATCTTTGTGCATGTTACTCGCACATTCGTGAAATTGATAATGCTGTTTCCTGTAGGCAATGATACTGCTTAAAAAGTAAGGCACTTCTAAAAATGTGTGGCAAAAAAGTTTCAGTACAGCTACAATACAAATTTGTAATATGTCGCGCAAATTACATTATGTAGACAATCGTCAAGCTTCTTGGAAATACAACACGAGTTAGGTTACATTAGTGGTTGGGAAGCAAGATTTTAACTACTTTCAAATGATAATAAAGTGACATAAATAATAATAATTTTTAAAATTATATACTATGTACATGTTTGTACATACAAAAATTGGTAATTTTTTATGGGGCTGATATTTAGATTTATCTTACGCAGGGAAAATTGCCACACATACATTTAGAACAAAAATTATTTGGTGTTGTTGGTCATTACTTTTTCTTAAATGTAGAAAAATGTGCCTAGTTTAAAGTTGTTTTCGTTTAACGTTGTGGGTTGGTGCTCGGTAGGTGTAGTGAAGCCGTGACTGTAATTATGAACTATGCTGTTTAATGGAATAAGTGTTTGAAATGAACAGCAAGACTGTTCATATTAAAGGGACAGTATAGTTTGTTCAAATGAAGTGTGTTAGTATAGTCATTTTCTTGGAAAACTTTAGGTGCTGTCCACTAATTTAGGCATTTATATACTGTACTAATAGTCCAGACATCATACTGTAGTACTGTATGATAATGATGGAGAATTTAAAGGTACATTGTTTTGATCTTGGCAGTGTGTCTCAGATGTATAGTGAATTAATTATAATTTTTTTAAAATTGTAATTGATGCCTATCAGAAATAGCAATTTCCAAATTGAAGTACTCCATTCTCTACAGTCTAATGATAATATTTGTCTGGCTTTGTATAGTAATGTCAGGTGATGGTGTTGCTTGCATTCACATTTTTAGTGATCTGGTTAAGACTCTGTGCAACAACACTGGAGAGTTGATAATTTTACTGTGTGTGTATGTATTGTGAAATTGAGGAAATTGCCTGCTCATTGTTTTACCATTATAAAAGCATCACATTCAGGATCACTTCCAAGCCTTTTTTAAATATACTTCCTTCTCTTGGTGAAGAACATTTATTTGCATAAGGACTGACATCATTAGATTATTTTCTCCATCCTGAATAGTACCACTGTTAGTAGTGATGTCAAATTCACCACCTTCAGCAGTTTTGTTCTCTTATAACTGTTGCCATGTCAGGTGATGTGTATTAATATTTGCTGAAAATTGGATTGATGAACATTGCTTTATGCAGAATGCTATTGGTTTTGTTGGTCTCACTCTGCTAGTTTCTATACCATTTAGTATGAGGGCAGCACCAGCATAAGCATTTCCGCTATTTTAAAATATTATTTAAAACTCTCAGTTTCCATTCTTTTGTTGAGCAGTTGCCATGGTTTGGATTTGAAGTGAGGTTTTTTATATAGGGTTGCAATGTGAGAAGTTCAATTGGTTTCATGAATACATATATGACTGTAGAGTTGTTACATACATTTTTAAATTGTTTGTTTAGGTTTGTGTCCTTGTACTGCAGTTGTAACTGGTATGTAAGGTACAGTAATCATGTAGTTTGGCGTGTACCAGCTTGGAAATCGAACATATGAGACTCATTTCACACAAGCATTTGACCGATGTGACCTATCTAGTGTATTGCGTTGTATAGTCACATTTCGCTTTTTAATTGGTTTAATGTTATTAAGGGTTGTATAGAATACCTCGTTTGTTTTTCTATTCATTAAGTTATTGAAATATTTTGACTGACAAAAATATTTTTATAGACTAAGAATCAACACTTCAACAAAGGTTTTTTCATCGCCCTACAGTTCATATTAGAATATTGTTAAAAACAAAAATATCCTCTTATTTTTTAGAGACTGATGTTAAAATTATTTGTTTTGTAGTAAAACAAATCTATATAGGATATTAAATGTAATATGCATGCAATGTGTAGAATTGATGTAAAACATGAGTGTATACAAATACCTATTGAAAGATATTTTTGGGAAAACAGTTGTTTGTTTGTTTCATGGCTTTTCATGGCACTTGCTTCTGGTGTAGCTTGAATTCTTTTAATGTGAATTGTTGGCAGGCAATTGACATTTAGAGAACGTATTGTTGTTCTTTTAACTAACATGGTTTGAAAGCCTCTGCTTCTATTTTTACTCAAGTGGCCTGATTTTATTTTGTTTCCAGTTGCAAGCATAGTTCAAAACCTTAACAAACCTTAAAACTTAATAAACCAGAAAGATAAAAATATTTCCAAAATCATTGTTTGATTAACAATGTGAAAGTTTTTGTTAAATTTTATCAGGTGAAGTTAATAAGAGTATGTGTGTGATTTCTTCATTCTAAAACATCAAACATCAATAGACCTTGGATTGTAATGATAGATTACAGTCTTTATACAGACAAACACAGTTAATTTAAAAAAATTATATTCATTATTAAAATTAGTATCAGTTTATGTTTTCAACCGTACACATTCTGGGAATCAAGTAGAATGTATTATGGATATTGACATCCGTACAAAACCAAAGCTTTCTGTATTTTATTTGAAACTAGTTTTTAACTATGCTAAAATATTTTAATGAAAATTTTAAGTAGGATATTAATATAGAGATGGGTTCAGGTTAAACAACTACAGTACGTATTAAACCTTTTCATTTAATGTAGATAAATGGGCATGTATATTGTATCATACTGTATTAAGTAATATTTATCCAAAATTATGTACTGCAGTAGTATTAATTTTTTTTTTTGCAGCATACAAGACCTAGTTATTATTTACTGCAAGTCATTATTGCATGTTTTATCACATTCTTGTCTCCCTTTGCCACATCTCCAGGTGTTTGTGTTCTGTTTTCCGTGCCCAGATTGATGGTTACTTCTGTGACTGCATGCCTGGTTGGACAGGCAGTAATTGTGACCAAGACAGTAATATTTGTCTGTCCAAACCTTGCTACAATAATGGCAGCTGCATCCAAAGTCCAGGGGCGGGTTCGTTTCATTGTGAATGCACACCGGGCTTTACAGGTATGCTTAAGGCTTTGGTGGCGGAGCTTGTCATTTGTGTTGGTGTGGTGAAATCGCTACAACACTTTCCAAGCAGGTCTTATATCTAGCCAATGTAAAAAAAACAGCTCTTGTATGGAAAATATTAGCTTTAACGTGGTTAAGTAGACTTTCTATGGTTGGTCATAATTCAAGAAGTGAAAAACTTGATATGTACTCCTTTGGGATACTACAGTTTTAGCTTTATTCAAAATTTGATATCATTGTACATATTTATTGTTGATTGGGTTCTTTTTGTGTGTTACCAAACTATTTCCAGTAACTTGCAAAGATGTGTTACAACCTTTTCAGCCATGTTTCAAATGTAATATTTATTTTTACTGGGCAGTACACATGCAGTTTTGTGAATGCTGTGTAACGTGTATTTTTTTTGTAAATGCTGAGTGTTATTATTTTAATAATTGATAATTATTCTAATTTTTCTTTGTGATAGTACTGTTGATACTTTGTACATATTTCTGAAATTATTCAAAATAGCAAAAGGTAAGCATGTTTTTTTAATAATTTTATTTTGTGATGATTGTTGTTCTGTTCATGTAAGTGATATAGTTATGTATTTCTTATTGTATGAATATCCTTTAAACTGAAATGTGAATATGTTACTTGCAGGTCCTAATTGTCAACTTATCAATGATGCCTGTCTGTCAAACCCATGTCAGAATGGTGGCACATGCAGCAGTAGCGTAAATGGTTACATTTGTAACTGTACTGAATATTTTATGGGCGATAATTGTCAACTTGAATATGATGCATGTAATTCTTCACCATGTCAACATAATGGGACATGTTTATCTCAGACAAACAAGAGAGAATACACTTGTGAATGTACTCAAGGTGAGAATTTTTCATCTGCAGTGAAATTTTGTGATTTATGTACAGTGAAACCTAAAATTTATATGCAAAACTCAAGGGATTTAAATATTGCAGTTTGCAATAATGAGGCTGGTATTATGAGATGCTTTTAAGAACTTGGAAAAGTCCCTAAAATTTTTAATGCATAAAGAATTTTTTTTTTTTTGGCATTATGATGAAAACACGAGTACTTTGTATAAATTCGGTTTCACTATAGTAGTTAAAATTTTTTATAATATAAAAAAAGCAGCAATTTGATCTACAATTGGAAAAAAAGAATTGTTTGGTAGCATGTGTTTACTGAGTTGTAAAGTAATTGTTATCAGTTAGGACTCTTTCATGGGTCAAGGTTATGATGACTACTGTCCAAGAATCCAACAAATAATTACATATAATGTATTGTAGATGGGTTGAAACAGATATCTGTGGGTTCTTCTGCTATGAATTAACTCTTCCTGTCCATATCAGGCAAGTGGCATTATTCAGTTGTCACTTTGCTCAATTTCAGGATTTTACTTTGCGCTACATTTTTTTTCATGAAGCATATTGGTAAGACTGCACCGTTCAATAATAATAAACATTTTTTTGGTTGGAATTCATAGTGGTAATTTAAGCAATATTTGAAACAAGTAGTACTTATATTCCTGCTTATGTATTGTTTTCAATTCATAGTGCCAGAAATAAGTACAGTATTGCTTATTGTGGTGGGTTCAAGCAGTGCTTCATGGAGTATACTTCAAATAAGTATTGCTTAGTGTGTATTCACAGTTACAAAATAGGTTGTACTTTTTTTCACAAATATTCATAGTCCAATAAAGCATTGCTTATCCACACATATAAATAGTACTTCATCAAGTCTGCTCTCTTGGTGACTTAAGGCACTGTCTACAGCAATTTTCATAGCCATGTTTTTATTTTTTATTTCTACCAGATATTTTTCTTTTTATTTAAGTCACAAAATGTGACAAAATTTTGCTGTTATGAAATTTTTTATCCCTCATAATTTTCATGTAAGAGCTCGTTAAAGTAAAAATTTACACATTACCGTTTTAAGGACGACATTAAAAGGAACACATATACCGAACTGAAAAAAAATCACTGTGAATAAAGGTGCCGTAGGATAAAATTTCTCATACATAAAAACAAAGAATATTTTTTTTGTATTAAAATAAGAATGCTAAAATTAAAAAAAAATAATAAAAAAAAATTTTTAAAAATACAAAAATATTTTATTTTGTGGTTTAACATACTTAAAGAACTTGTAACCTACAACATCATTATTTGCTGTGAAATTTTTTAGTTTGGTATGTCGTACATATTTTTTGTATCTATACACTTTGTTAACTGTGAAATAAAAAATTTCACTCATAACTCAATTTGCTGAAAATTACGTTTTACATGAAAATGTGCTGTTTACTTTTATGTCGATGAGAATATTTTATGTAATTGTGTTTCAGTTGATATTCAGCCGTACAAATGTAAGTACGGTGAAATTTAATTCATAATTGCCCCTAATTACTGCTAAAACTGTTTTGCTTACCAACTGACAACATAACCTCATATCACAAAGCTGGCTTTGAGCATGTGTAGTTTGTGTGAACGAAATGGTAAATTGAACTAAACTGGTAATGTTGTGATCTTATGATTAGCTTTCTGTCAGACTCAGAGCTAGGAAGCTTCCACAATATTACTGCAATGTTACACTTGATGGAAATTTTTTTGGTTATAGGTTACCAATTGTTCATTAGTTTGCTACATTGAAGTCAATATATGCTTCTTTTTACAAATAGGTCCTAACAGTGCATCTGTTATTTTCTTAAAAAATAACGCTCTTATATCATACTTCAGGACATGTGCATGACCGCATCTCATGCTGCAGTTGGAATAAAGTTTATAACATGCACTAATTACTGCGAGACATATTTTGCCAACCAACTGATAACATAACCTATCACAAAACTGACTTTGAGCATTATTGTGGTTATTGAGTATGATTGGATAAAGTGAACAATCTTGTGTACTAAACTGAATGTTGCGATCACATAATTATCTTTATATCAGTTTAAAACTTGGCATGCTGCCACCTGACGAAAACTTATTTAGGTTATAGGTGACAAAGTTTGTATAATTAAATGAAAAGAATATTACTATTGTTTTATAACTAGGTCCTAATAGCATACACCAATCCCTCGCCTAACGCAACTAATTCCTTTCCACAAAATGTGCGCGCAAATTAAAATCACGCTATCTGGAGAATTTTTTTTAATACAAACAATGCGCTATTTTTTTTTGCGCTCCAAATTGCGTATATACTATTTTTTTTTTCACAAATTGCGTATATACTATTTTTTTTTTCACAAATTGCGTCACTTAAACACCATGAAATAAACCAGGTTAAAGAATTTCATAAGTTTATAACTTACCAAAATTATGTTAAATGTGATGGCTTGTCTTGAAAACATAAACATCCTGAAAAGGTCAGCTGTTCTGCAGCGCGCAGCTGTTCGGCAGCGCGCAGCAAGCGCGAGGTAGTTGACCTTCACGGCACGTGACTATTCCCGCGCTCGCCGTTTATTGTCGCGACACGTCGCCGCAAGACGTATCACTATAATTTTTCGAACACTCATCAAAAATATCTATCAATACACACCTCTGGAAATTTGTTTAGTCGTTTTTTCACTCGTAAAAAATTATTGAAATTACAAACAGAAACTACGTCTATGATATGAAACATTTAGGCCTACTTTAACATACTAACACACAACTTTAATTTAAAAAAAACACATTCATTAGCTTTTGCGGTAAAAATTAATTGCTTTTGTGTTATAAAATTAACACATTTAACAGTTTTTAATGGCCTAAACACTTCCCTGATTACTGCCAGTAGACTCATTGTTTGTTGCTTTAAAAAAATTTTTCCAGCTTCATTTGTTTTGGTTTCTTTTGCTCTAACAAATTTTTATAAACTTCACACTCCCGCTTCATCCCTTGAATAACAGCATTTCTTCTTTCTTCATTCGGATCATTTTCGTGAAGAACTGAAAATGCTTCGTTTATCAAACTGAAGAATTTTAAAATTTCTTTCTTTTCAAGCTCTTTTCTGGGTGCAATTACGTCTTCTTCCTCTTGTTGTGGTGCAGAATACAGCTCCTCGTCGTTTTCAACAATTTCTTCTGCTGTTAACTCGACAGAATGTGATTCCAACAGATCCTGAATATCATTCGAATCGAGCTCATTAAATCCCAGACCATGCCCCATGGCTACAATATCAACTGTAACATCTTCCAGATGATCATCGACAGGCTCAATCCCTTGAATTCTTGGGTAAAGAAGGGGCAAATTTTCTTCCACACTCCACGAAGACTAGACTGCAAAATTTTTTCTCAACACGTAGCAATGTTGTCGATTGCATGCTTAATATTGTACGATTTCCAGAATTCTTTTATAGTCGGCTTTTCATCCCTGTCAGTTGCCGAGATAAGTTGACGAAATGTCCGTCGGAGGTAGTAGGCTTTCAAAGTGGAAATAATCCCCTGATCCATGGGTTACGACGACGACGTTGTGTTCTTCGGTAAAAAGATAACTTTGATATTTTCAAACATGTGGTCTAATTCCTTCGGATGGCCAGGTGCATTATCCAATATTAATAATGCTTTATAGTCGAGATTGTGTCTCTTGTTGTATGCAGTTACTGCAGGTACAAAATGGTTCCGAAACCAGTCACTGAAAATAGCCATTGTGATCCAGCCTTTCCGATTAGCTTTAGTGCCCGCAGATTTTCTGAATGATAAACTAAAAGGGGCTTTAATTTATAGTCGCCAGCTACCTAGCAAAAGTGTAAAACTGTCTTTTGAAATTTTAAAGCCTGGTGCTGATTTCTCTTCTTTGGAAATATAGGTCCTATCTGGCATTTTCTTCCAATAGAGGCCGGTTTCGTCTGCGTTGTGTACTTGTTGCGGACTGTACTCTCCTTCTACGATGACATCTTCAATTACGGCTGGGAAGTTTGTAGCTGCGTTTTCGTCTGCACTTGCTGCCTCCCCTTTCTTCTCTATAGAATGCAGATTGTATCTGTCGACGAACTTTTCAAACCACCCGTTACTTGCAGTAAAATTTTCATCACTGTCTGGATACTTGCTTTTCAATTTATCAAAAATTAGCAATGCTTTTTCGCGTATCACTGCTTGGTTGACACCTGTTCTGTCTCGCCCGTGATTTTTTTCGTTGCACCAGTCATTTAACAATCTTTCCATATGAATCATGTGCTCACTTCTGTTCCAATACCGAACGCCGAAAATGTTGCCGCTAGAGCCAACTGCATCCGATGTGCACAAACTTTCAATACTATTCCTTTATTTTATGATTGTTCGCACAGTCGATTCACTTAAACCTAATGCGCAACCAATATAAGTATGTCCTTCATGAGCGTCTGCCCGTCGTAACACTTCAAGCGTGGTCTCGAGAGAGATTGTTTTGCGCTTCTTCACTGGATCACCGGAACAAGCCGACTTAGCACTACGGTTGGAAGCCATGATGATACTGAACCACAGGTGCGGCGGCCGACTGGCCGCGCACAGCTGTTAGTTTTCAACCAGGCCGTATGACGTCATGCCAGGATGGCACGTGCGCTCAGGGGTGTACAAAAAGATGCAGCTTCTAACAAACTGCGCGCAACAAAGATCGTTAAACTATTTCGCGTTAATTGAAATTAAACTCGTGTTAATAGAAATTCGGACAAAAAAAATTTTGGTCGCGGTAATTAAATTTGCGCTGCTTGAGGTCGTGCTAAATGAGGGATAGGTGTACTGACAACTGTTGTGTCTAAAAATGGTCTTTTATTATAAATTTAATTGACTGTAATACTACAAAAAAAATTTCAAAAGAAATAATGCATCCATAGCAGCTCTTCTTTCTTTTAAAGAATTTGTATAATATTTATTTTAGAACTTCATTGTTACATATCAAAGAATGTGTCTTTCAAGTAAATGTTATGCTTTGTATTTTTGAGAAAATGAGTTTCATTTCATTTATAGAACACCAGCTGACAATAGCGTTTATATCTGCTTGTAATTTGAGGCAAAGAAGGAACAAAAACACATTTGCTGCGAGAGCCGCGTGAGAACACGTCCGTACTCCAATCTCTGAATAATAATAATAGTGATAATAATTACTATTATAAATTTTATAATAATGATAATAATTATTATTATAAAATTAATAATAATGATAATAATAATAATTTTGTTTACTTATTATTTATGATTTATTGTGCCTCCCAACAACCAAGACCCATGACTGGGAGACACATACAAATACATGTAACTACACAGCTACAAACATATACAAAGCTACTACACATATGACAGGTACACAAACATGAATACATAATACCTCAATTCAGAACACACACAGAACTAACACGAATCTACAAACATTATATATGACTACTAATCATAGTACATATACATAGTTATTCATATATAACATTGACACTAAACCATAGTTATGGGTTTTCTCATTTGCATGAAATTAAAGTCATTGTCTCGAGAATATTTTTTATATTTAGTTATTTTTAACAAAGGGGTTGAAATTTCTACTATCGGAGTAGCAATTTTGAATGCATTGCTGCATTAACATATTGTCTGTTTTGAAACAGAATGTATCATTAATTCGATGACTATACTGGGGTATTCTCAGGCATATATTATTACTTACAGTTGAGCAGTTCAATTATTTAGAAGGGAATTAACTATAAATAGAGTAGCTGCATTCTTTCGTCTAATATGCAGTGGTGCAGTATTATTATTTGAGCCAAAGGTTGCATAATCAAAAGCTTTGCTTGTAGTATTATTAAGTCTGTTATAAATATATTTAAACAATTTTACTTGTATATTTTCAATTTGAGTAAGTTAGTAAATGTTAGTGAGCCCCATACTATAGATCAGTATTCTAATATGGTTCTAACTAATGAGTAGGTGAGTAGTAAAGGGATAGCATTGAATCATGTGTTTTTGTATACTTAGTGATATATTTATTTAAAATTTATGTTTTTAGATGCTTTGGCTATAAGTGTGGCAGTATGATAATGTAGCAGATACATTCTATTATCTAGTATTACTCCTAGGTTCCGTTTATAGTCTTCTCTCTTTATTATACTTTCATTATATTTATATTTATGAATATACTGTTTGTTTTGTGAGTAATGATTATATAAATCAGGGGCGTCGTTTGGGGCTACAGGGAGGGGGGCAAATGCCCCCCCCCCCCTGGATTTGGAATTTTTGTGTATAAATATATTTTTTTGTATTTTTAAATGTAAATAATGCTAACTTAAGGACATAAAACTGAAGTTTTATTATTAAAGTATCTAATTATACATGCTTAATTAATAAAAAAGATAAAACAAGGTCACTGTTGTCAGAAAACAAAATCTTGCCCCCCCCCCTCCCTGGAAAAACCTGAAATGACGCCCCTGATATAAATGGTTTTATTATGACTAAGCGGCATTTTTTGTGCACCAGTTGTTTATGGCAACGTCCTCTTCCTGTAGTTTTTGATAATCCGTAGTGTGATGGCACCATTGCGCCTCAGCACTAAGCCCCATAAGTTGCAGCGACAGATGTGATGGCACTGATGCTCCCTAGTATGTTGCTGCCCACGTGTTTTATCACAATATAATAAAAAAAAGTGTAAACTGATCAGTTCTCACAAATGCTCCGGTCTTAGCGGTGAGCTGCTCTTATCTCAGGGGTTCGTGGTATCGAAGGGTGGACGCATACTGAACTGTAATCAAAAACACGTGGTTCGTTTAACAACCCGTTTTTATTACCTTTTCCTTTTTTCAAAAAATCACGCAACCACGCTTACATTGGTACATACACTTACTCTTTTACATAAACATAAAATGAAACAGAAAAATAACTGAACCTAAAAGAAGCCAAACTCAAAGAAAACTATCATGTGCTGAACTAAAACATAACCTCAGTAAATGATAGTGGGGCAGCCACGCGGTCGGTATCGCCGTAAGTTTACATCAATGAAAGACAGTTAATAAAGAAAAATACTAGCAAGTCTTATTACCGCCTTCCGTCGCGGCCCCATGGTTTTCGTTCACGCCCCTCGGCTTACCACGTGCTAAACTCGCGCAACACGACACACGTCCATCTCCCTCGACAGTCCAGAACAAAGTGACCAGCTTCGGCCTGATACCATGGCGGCCTACCTTCCAGTAAAATATTCTATAACATTCCAGTGAGACCAAATAACCAATCTGGATACAAAATAAACAAACAAAAATTACTGAAAAATCGGCAAAATTCTGCTTAGCACAGTGACGTATTTCATTACTTTACTGAATAATTATTACAATAAAAAATATATTAAATAAAGTTTTGGTATCAGACATTGCCGGCAGTACACCTTGCAATACCTTCTGTGAACCCCTATCGGTGTTGCCCCGTGGCACCATGGTCGGGCTGGCCGAACTCATTTACGTATCTTTCAAATAAACACCAAGAATCTTCCAACTGCCATAACTTTTAAAATATCAATTTCTCGTAAAATTTCTGAAATTCCAAAGTTGCTTGAATTTTTATGCTGTTTCAGAGAAGTCGACACAAGATATATTTATTTTAAATTCATGTGCCGTCCGAAAACAGAACTAAGAATAATTCTATCTCAAAGCTTGATAACACATTATTTGACATTAAAATATTACAATGATAAGACTAATCACTAGCAATTGCATCTCGATGCGGTTTTCTGTTACTGTACTGTTTTGCCAGGCTCAGTAGCGGTTTTACATTTAGAGAGTGGGTTTTATAAGTGATATCCTGTTCAGCAAAATTATAATATTTAAATTAATTAACCAAATGACTTTCTTAGAAAATTATTTGGCTTAAAACAACAAACATGGAATTCTTATTGAAACAAATACTCCTGAAACTTACAATTGAGGAGTTGGCTGGAATAAAGGCCTCAGTGAGTAAATTGCATTATGAGATATTGGCAGGTGTAATTATTTGGAGAGATTCGTTTTTTTTTTTTATTTTACGTGTCTTTCAAATTATTTTATCTTAATGATAATATACTGTAGCTACGTACAATACACAAATTAATTATATTTACTACAAACACAGTTAAATATATAACATTAATTATTTCCAGCATAGTGGCATCAGTATAGATCAAAACATAAATCAGTAACTTGGTGGATAATTGAAATATCGGTTCAGAAATTGGTGTGTGTCTTTTACGGATATAATGAAACACGATAAGCTGTTTGGTGGAAGAAAGGCCTAGCTTACTCAAGTCTTTATTCCAGCCAACTCCTCAATTGTACAAACACTAGCAGTTTAATCATCTACAGGCAATGGACTAAAGTAGGGTGACCGGGCAACTGTGCCGGTGTGCTTCGGTGAGAAAATTAATTAAATGAAATTGAAAGCAAAACACTGAAGTGTTTATCATCGTGAAACAAAAATCCTGTTCAAAACAGCCATGCGTTAATAAAAGAAACAAAGTGGCAAAATAAGCAAAAGAACAGGACAACAAACAAATATAAATAAATGCGATAAACAGTCAAAATAAACACTTGAGAAAGACGACTAGGCCACAAGCACACCGCACAAAAGAATTAAAATAAAATAAATGTAAGACGTTTAGAAAATATAACTTACCCTTACTAGATACTTCAAAAATAGTTAAAATGCCCAGAGGAACAATTATAAATAATAAGACGTTGATTTGTGGTTTGTTAAATAATGAAATATTATAAATATTTATTTTATTTCTTATTTAAATGTTTTTCTTTTAAAAAATGGAAACAAAGAATATATAAATGACATTGAAATAGGTTAGGCATGTAAGCCTATATGAATAGTTGAGAATAATTATTAAAATTATGTGCAAACGATAGTATAGATAAAAGGGGTACTCCGCACATTATTTATTATGGAAGTTAATTGAAACATATAATTTTTAAATCATTAATTTAAAAAAATTTAATATTAAAATTTTAAATTTTACATGGAATCAACTGCTGTATTTATTATTAAAACCAAAATTACATATCAGGATTATGACGTGTCTTTTTAATATAAAATAAATAATATTACGCTAGCTTTAATTTTAAAGAAGGTAAATGATGTGTCCGATGGCACTTAGCTGTCCTAACGTCAAACGTAGTGGTGGTGAGTGAAACGGAATCGGAGATGTAAGCACCCAGTTCCTTCACTGATTTCTGGAGAATGGAGATGGTTGCACGCATGCTCAGCAGCGACCAAAACGCCAGTCCATTAGCTCAACCGCCGGGACGAGCCACAGGCACGAAACAAACCAAGATGGAAAAGTGCCCATAACGATGTGAGGCCCAACACTTTGACCCTCACTTAAAGAAAGGAACGCGAAATTAATAAAATGTGAACGCAAAGTAACAAATAGAGAAACTCTCTGAAGACAGGTACTCACCAGAGGGCGACGAAAGAAGAAGAAACACGTAGCACTACATTTTCATACAAAGCTACGTATAAAGCAGAAGAATAATAAAAAAACTATTATTGTAGACTACATGATATAAATGAAAAAAGAAAACAAAATAAACAGTTAGGACATTTACGTCCCTATGTGTGCCGGAAAGACACGAACACCGCAACAACACATCATGCCAAGGTCACTGCTGGTAAACGAGTGCCGGAAAGATAGAGGAGGAGAGGTAACAGGGCGCAAACAATGGCGCAGCGAAGTTACTTTAAAACGCCCCACTAGGTGGCAGGGGCAGTCAGAATAAGGATGGCTTGGGAGATTCACATGAACAGAGCTGCACAGAAAGGACGAAATCACGTGATAAACATGCAGAGTACAAGCGCCCTGACACAGCAAATGTCCGCACTGCAGGAAGAAACACTAAAATAAAGAAGAAACAAAAGCTTCGGCTAAGGAATGCGAAACGTAGCCGAACACATCCGGCTAACAAAGAACACATTACTGTAGCCCGAATGGGCTCTACTCATAACTAACATGTGAAGGAAAGATAGACTGTAATGAAAAATTCAATGTACTGAAACATCCAGAATAAAATAAAATTACTAAATGACACCACCAAATTACTGTTAGTATAATGTAAACAAGTTAATATCAATAAAATAAATTAAGTAAATAAATCTAAATTTATGGAAATGTAGACAAAGCATTATAAAATTTAATTTATATAAGTCGTGACGTACATAATATGGCACACAACACACTGGGGCCTTTGAAATTAATAAAGGTATCATCAGTGCCGTAAACTTAACTGACGCTAGGCTGACCAGCTCTGGGTTCTGAAGTGTCAGTAACACTGGCTAGCATCATTTATGCAAAATTAAATATTAATTGGGACTCTACGCAAAAACCCTAGAAACACACAACTGACTTACCGAAAAAGTATACCCCAAGCACAGGCTGGTCGCTTCATAACCCTCCAGGAAAATATGTCAAAATGCAGCTTGACAGGTTTTTCTTTTCATAAAGCACAAAAAGGAAACATGGTAGGTTCGTTACTGACACTTTAAAACATTAGGTTAACACATTTTTCTACATGATCAATATGTAAAAAAAAAAAAAAACTCCAAATTACACAACTATTCTCCACTACCCTTACCAACATTGACACAATTAATTACTAATCAATTCCTAGATCCCAAATGTCACTTCCCGGCCCATGGCTCCCATGAAAGTTACAAAGGACCTACTTGAAATAAAAAAAAAAAATTACAACATTACAAAAGAAAAGAGAACCCTCTTAATTCCTAACCTTGATTCCACTAAAAAAAATTACATATGCAAACAGACAAAAACCCGACACACTACCCCAAGTGCTAGTCACCCTTAAAAACCTACTTAACAGAAACATCTACATGGCTGAGCTCCCAACATACATGCCTTCCACACACACATCTACAGGTTGCCCAGGCCAGGACACAGTACATAGAACACTACGACTTGAAAGGCTTCAACAAATAGGAGTTTTACACACCCTTAATTTCCTTAGGCTCCACAACACTACTCAACTCCCAAGAGTTTGGCCCAACTCCCCTGGTTATGATGAAAGGTCCATCGTAAGACAGAAAAAACTTTCCCATTTCATTGGTGGATGCGTGCTACGTTCGGCCACTCTTAGCAGCACTTTATCCCCGGCGTGAAATGAGCCGTGAATAGCCCCCTGGCACTTACTTTACTTCTCTGCCTCTGCCTGCAACTTCACCCTCACAGCTTCCTCCTTAGTCTCAGCACTAACTTTAGACTCTGGTGGAAAAACTACACTAGCAGTCAGTGGATCACGCACAACATTACCTTCCTTCAACTCCAACGGGGAAAATCCTGTGCTGGCGTGTACACGTAAATTAAGAAAATTATTCACTAATGGAATGGCATCTGCCCAACCAGAGTGACGTTTATGACAATATGCCTGAAGGAGCCTACCTATCTCCCGCATACACCATTCTGCAGGGTTCTAATGAGGGTGGTGAATTGAAGAATATACCATATCTATTCCCTTCCACAACAACTCTCACTTCTAGAAGTCTGCTGTAAACTGCATTCCATGGTCGCTCTCTACAATCACCCTCCTCAACAAATCTGCGTCTTGATTATTACGGCCTGTCACATACCGGATAGATAGATTATATTCCTGCAACGCCAGACACCTACGAGTTCAGCGACTGCCCTTAAGCTTACATGACAACAGAAAAGATAGACTGTGATGATCAGACAAAACCACTACCTGGTGACCTAACACAATATTATGCAGCTTACCGAGCCCCCACACAACTGCAAGGCATTCCTTCTCTGTCACGGTGTACGCCCTTTCGGCGCTTGACAGAGAGTGACTCAGAAATGCTATGAGTCTCTCGTTCCCTGCATTATCATCCTTTCGAATTCGGCGTAGGTGGAAATTTTTTCTTCCCTCAATAGTAGCCAGTTACGGCATTTCCTCTCAAAAGACTTTTTTTGCAACAATGAGCCTTTCCGTCTCAATATGTTCAAAGGTCTGAAAAAACTCTCCTAGTTTATCTAAATGTTTTTTCAGGTGTTCGCCCCATTCCCCTTTATAACTAGGTATGTAACTGTCCCTGTAAGTGCGGCCAAACCTAAGCGCTGCATACCTTACGTTGGCACCTCCTCCCTCTAAAACTCCTGCTCGCATGACCTCCGCATTTAGGCTAGACCTACTTCATTTCTTTTCACTCCCGCTGCTAGGCTGTTTATTTGTGTCTCGATTCCCTCGTTAATCCCCCTTAACTCTTCTCCTAGTTGACACAATTTTTCGCCCTGCTGTTGCACAGCCCCGCGGCAAATTACAACTTCGTTCTCTAGGTCTACTGCTTTATCACTGATCCGCCCGTTCAGTTCGCGCTGGTTTTGCACCTCACCTCTTATCTGCTGCTCAACCCCTCGGTGTTCCTGACGTAACTCACTCGCAAGTGTGTTCACGTGGTCCTCTGTTTCCTGCCTCAGGTTCTGCCTTGCCCCTTCGACTACCTGCCTTAAAATTTCAGGTACCACTTCCCCAACAGTATTATGCACTGCCTCGTCGATGTCCCTACAGTTTTCCCTCTTTAACTCCTCCACCATTTTATTGAACTCCTCTTTCTTCTCCTTCAATACATGTTCCATACTGTTGCGTGCCATGTACCTGGAGGCCAGTGGTCGGCGGCTGTTTCGTAACACCTTGAGGGCTGGCCGATGATTCAAAGCCCAGGTGGCTCATAGTGGGAATCCCGCCGAAACTACGTCATAGATACCTGTCCCAACTGCATCTTAACCCTTCGAGGGCGGCCGACGTGACTGCAAGCACATCCGAAACATGATGAAATATATATTTTTAGACCCCTGTAATGCGGGGAACACCCGACTGTCTGGGCTAGTATAAAAGCACATAATCGGCACATTTGAGGACAGTTCGCTATTGGTCGTGCTAGAGGAAGGTGCTATGGTTGTGGAGATAGACTGGTGAAGACATCTTGGTGACGTCAGTGTCTACTGTGAGGCGGCAGGCGGCTATCTTCGGAGCAGTGTTGGACGAACCAAGAGGACTGCTGCGGCGGGCTGACGGGCGAAGGAGGTACGCGACGGGAGTCGAACCGAAGACCTCAAGAGTGAAGACAGCGGTGCACTCGGGGTGCTGCGCAGCACACGACGATTCATCACCACGGCGGACTATTAAGGTTGTACACTGTCACTACTTGAAATATTGTTGATTGGATATATGACTGAATTTTATTGTGATTTGTACTGTTTAATTAATTGATGGTAGACATTTTTGTGCTTTAATTGTCAAAGTTAATTAATGTGTTGTGAGAGTTATAGTTGATTACTGTTTTGTGTATTTCGTAGCTTTGTGAGCTATTAAATCCAGTACTTAATTTAATTCTTTTATTTCTAATTATAAGACCTCTATACCAAAAGAACTCATGGTAATTGCCCACAAATAATGTTTATGTCCCAAACTTGTAACAATACCATCCTTGAAGTCTGCCATGACTAACCGCATCATTGACTGTATCGACATCATGTTAGGCGTCTCGCAACTCAGTTCCCCCAAATCTAGAACAATATTTTCCGGCAATACTGACTCGTTCAGCAGCTCAGGCTCGCTTGTAAGAGGTAAGGTGGGTCTTGAACCCTGACTGCTCGCCATCATTAAATTCAGAATCATACAACAACAAATCACTTAAAGAAAACTACTCAATCTCCCCACTTTATCAAATTGGCAACCACGTGTCCGTGAAGCTACCATTGGCCACTTTAGACACTGCGAATATAGGCAGAGAAGGAAAAAGATAACATTTACTTCATCACCAACAACAATGGTAAAATTATTAAGCAAACTCTTAAATGCTTTAACTGAACTTTGATTTTACACCCTTCGGGCTTATTCAGATTACCCTCAAATACCGCGAACATACACTCAACAGCACCTAACACAAAGATATTAGCGGTGCGCTAAATTACATGACGGACTCAAGCAAAATGGCGTCATACTCCCACATGCAAGATCTCTAATGGCCTAAACATTACTTTTAGCTGGTCGCCTACACAAAACTAACCTGTGACTAGAGATGGGTAGTGGAAAGTTTCCAGTCGGAAACTTTCAAAAACAGAAAATTTCCAGACCTGATCCGCAAAACAGTCGCAAAACCAATGTTTCAACGATGAACGTAATTCTAATGTACAACATAGGTAACACTCATTTTACTTAAAAGTGGTAGAATTTGTTAGTAATGCACATTTTACTAATCATGTACATAAGGGTTGGCACATAAGCAAATTGCAATAATTTAAATATGTTTATTCCTACTTGCAGTAGAACACATTCTAAGTGTGAAATACGAATACATATTTTGCCTTTGCGGTGTGTATATACAGACACGCTTCGTTACAAGTGAGATGTTCGTTATTGCAGTTTGTTTGTGGCTGAAGCAGGGTTTTCAAAAGTGTTTTTTTACCTGTCAATAAACAGGGTCGTAGCCATGATTTATGTTTAGTGAGGTCGCGAACCTGAGAATGTTATTAAGTTACACCGATTCCCCTTATAAAAGGGGGTGTCCAAAGGTCCTCCCCGAAAAATTTTGGATTTTCAGGGTGCAGTTTCCCTATGGTCCTTCTCTCCCTCTGGCTACGTCCCTGGAATAAACTGTAGTATTGAAAAGCTGTTGATAAACAAAACAGTGTTGATATCAAGATATTGCTTTGAATATACTTCACAGTCCGAATTGAAAAAAAAAAAAGTTTGCATTTGTGTGTAAGGTTTGGTTGGGAAGGACACTATTTACCACCTCAGAGCTAATATAATCAGTAACATCAGACACCTTGAAGCAGCTTTCTGTTCCCTGTAACCATTGCCATTTCCTGAATAAAATAAAGTTGTGATAAAATGTTGAAATGCTTATAATCATATTCAACAAAAGTAATTACCATTGCCGGAAAAAGTTTCATTATGAAAATATTAACTTCCTTAAAATAAGTAAGTAGTTTAGTAACACCTTAGCTTAGTTGTCAAAGCACGTGAATCAGCACCTGTGTAATTGATTTGTGTGAAATATGAAACTACCGGCAGTCACACCGTAGGAATTTAAGCAACAATTTTTATGGTCTCATGTTGCTAAATTTGTCTTATATCTAAGAATTAAACAATTACAGTTGTACAATTCTCTCTGTGCTTGGTACCCAAAAACTGAGTTTTTATTCTTTTCTTGTCACATACGAAAATGAGAAATCATTGTTTGTACTTTTTCTATATACATCCAAAATAAAAATATTTCAGTTCTACTTCAGACGAAAATTCCTGAACGGAAACATATCCACTTACACATGGGAAAAAAACAGCATGGTTCAGGTGGCTGTGTAATCGAGGAGATAGTCTGTGTGTCCTTCACTATTTTCCTCTACATTCATAGCCCGTCTCCCCTTACCTTTCTAGCTTGCCCCCATGCACCATCCAAGGCCACACCTTCTGCAAGTTATGCTCACTGTCTTTAGCTTGTCACCGCGCACAGAGACTCTTACCAGCGGGTCTAATATGACCATGAAGCGAATCAGTTTTGCGATAGTTACATACGCCAAACTAGACTTTGCGATGAAAGTGATTACAATTCCCTCTCTTTGCGACTGTGAACTGTCCACATGGCGCATACATATCGCAAAGCACTTACAAAGTCTGTCGCAAACTAGCACGCCATCTCAAGGGCTCGCTATGACTCGCAAAGTGGATTTATACGCTAAAATAGCGGACTTTTTTTTAGTTGCAGTAAACTCTCACACTTGAACAACTTTAACTAAATTAATTGGCTTGGAAACAGTCCGATGCAAATGTTACATCAACATTTACTCTTCCCCAAATTAGTTTTACGAATACAATAGACAGATTATTTCGAAAACACTTGACTTCTGTAAAGCAAACGTACTATAGTTGTCAATCTCAAATCATATGACATTAAAATTAACTGTCTTGTTTCATAATTTACATTTTAAAAATACAAAACTATAAAATGGTCAATAAATACCTTTATTATAGCATAACTTTATGCAAGAGTATAATGAACAAGTTGTTTGGGTTCCATTTTACAAATGTACCTCACACAGTGTAATGTGGGGGTATAGGTTAGAGTCTTATTATTTTAAATTTTAACATTTATTTTTAATATTTCCATTTTATTTTCAATCACCATTATTCATTACTTCCATATTTCATCTACTATGTTTTATACATATCCTTCCACTTGTTAATGAACATAATATGGGAACAGTTGTCCCAGATAAGACATTCCTGGAGAGTAATTAATGTTCTCTCTGTTCATCCAGTGCTGATTTGCCGTATGTAAAATTTTTAACATTTTATAAGTGTGTTGATGTTTATGGAACAGTTTTGGCCACACGAAAAGATACCTACCCCCCCCCCCCCAATTTCAGGCTTGGTTTTTCGTCAGTGCTGCCATTGGAGTCATTCGGTGCAAAGACGTTATGAGGAGACGGACGTGTATCAGTCCACCCTGGGTCCTTCATTAGTTTGCTTTGAATCATAATTTTCTATACCTAACTCTACTTTACCGCATTACTTACTGGAGGGGTTTACTCTAGGCCCGCTTCACTGGCTTGCCTTCTGCACAGTCCAGTTGTATTGATGCTTCTTTATGGTGAGTAAATCACATAAATGTATTCCCAGTCTTTTGTTGACATTGGTTTCTCATCCCAACCCCATTGACACTTTGATTACATATTAAAGATGAGTGTGTTGTGGCATGGAGACTGACCCTGACAAGTCTCTGAAGAACTTCTACCAGAGAGTGCAAGAACCACTTGGTAACGTAGCCGGCCCCATGGTCATAGGTCTGTCGACCCTGGGATCATCATGTCAGTTTCAACCTTTTTCTCTACCCTGGAACTTTCCCTTCTTTACCACGGCTATTATTTTTCACAGCCAACACTCTTACTTTTTAGTTCATCCGGTAGAAGAATAGACTGCAATGAGCCAAATGTTTTGTGTCCTCACCTTTCTTTCATGTCAATATACCGGCATAGCACTAGCCATTACATCTAATCCAATATTTCACAACTCCCCTCTGGTTATTAAAGCTGATTGAGCTTGCCTTGAATGTTTAGTTTTTTTTTTTTTTAATGAAAATCTTCGTATTTTCTTTCATTACTCTCCAAAGTAAACACTTTAACTTTCATTTATTGTTTTTAATATCTGAAACAGTCTGAATATTTTTTACTGTGTGGTACACTTATTGGCATATATTTTCATTTAGCTGCCATTATAAATTGCTGCTGTCGTTCCTTTTGCATAACTGCACTTTAATTTTGTTGAGTACTCTGCTTTTAGAAGCACTTAAGTGCAAGCATTTTAGTGAACCATGTCAGCCCTTTTAGTAAGAGGGAGAAAATAAAAAAAGTATTATTGGGGGACATTCTGTGGCGAGTCCTAACATTATCTAATGAAGATACACAAAAATCAGAATATGTGTGACACCTGCTAGCTTCATTTGACAAGATTATGCAAAAAAGTTAATGTAAAGGGAGAATTCCTTCTGTATTGAATTGCATACTGAGTACCCCAAACTACTTTGTTTACAAATATTGGAAAAATGTTCTTAAATTATGTATAGGAAATCCGTATATTCCTTTATATGTTTGTTCCACTTCCAACGAGTGCTAACTTACCATCACAAATGTTTCCACAAGTAACTAGCAGCTAATGGGAGACATTGCTTTAATCTTGTACAGATAATAGTATGTCCATGGTACAGGTATTATTTCATTATAAAGTAAAATGGATTAAGTACATTTTCACTGTGTCCATGTGGTTTCTTATTTGTTGAGCTGGCCTTGTAAATACTGTGCATTTGTGACTCTTCAGCTTCAGGTTTCCTACATGTGTAAACTGTAGTATATAATGTATTGCAGGTTATGAAGGCTCAAGATGTGAGACAGATACAAATGACTGCATCAGTGTTACATGTCCGGAAAACAGGAAATGTGTGGATGGCATCAACTCATTTGAATGTCAGTGCAGTGATGGTTTTTTTGGGGAGAATTGCACTGCATCAGTTGCAGACGTGTGTGCAGCTATGGCAGTTCCTTGTGCAGTCGGTGCCAGTTGTGTTATTGATAATGGTAGTCCCAAGTGTGTGTGCCCACCAGAATACACAGGTGACATTATTTGTGTAGAACGTAATACAGTAAGTTTAGTGAGTAATGTGTGTGCTACTTTCTATAAAGGTAAAATATTAAGATATGCTTCTGTCTAGAGCTGGGTTTTCTTCTTAAAATCAATCTGAGGGCTGCGGAAGTCCATGTGTAAAACGTGAAGTGCCACATGGTATAAAAAACCTTTATTAATAAAGTGTGCATAGTGAGAGTGACCGTAACTAAGGTGTTTTTACTATATTTTTAGTTAGCTTTGGTTTTCTTGTTTCTGTCATGCAGACAATCCAAATACATCTTGCAAGCTGCATGCAACTCTCACCTGACTGGCGAGTTTACATATAGAATGCAGCGTCAAGGTTGTTCATTTGCCTTTTGCATATATTCATAGAAGTATCTGTATGTAAGACCAGAATAAAACAGTATTTTTAAAATAATAATCACGACTATTATGACGTCTTTGTAAATCAATGCAACAGTGAATGTCGTGGCAAAGAATTTCGAAATATATTAACCCCACAGGGGCACAATACACCATTTGTACAATGCGTACAATAAAAAATATTATAATACACACTCTGCTTAATGCTTTGATGTATGAGAAAACCGAGGCTTGAAAATAATTTTTATTACGAAAAAAAATTGCCTATTTATACAGTATTTCAACCATGTAGATTGTGTTATTTGTATGTTGACTTTTCTTATTCTTTTGCTTTTCAAGTCTTGTTTTTTTAAAATGCCAACATTTTTGTAAAAGGGGTTGTTATTTTGATATTAATTATTTTGTTCTCTAGTAGATTAATTTTTTCATCTTATTAAAGCAGTATGACGAAAAATTCTTTCTGATTTCTGGTTAGAAGTTTTTCAGTCTAATAAAGGTTTTTATTAGCTGTACTGGGAAAATGTCTTGAGAAAGTATGTTTAACTGTGCTTGTTGAAGAAAAGTGATACCATGGGCAATTGAAAATTGTGTATGATTTACATATGGTTAGGTTCCTTTTATTTTTCTTTTGTATATACTGCATATTTCAAATAACAACTCATTTATAGTAGTTGCACAGAGTTTGCAGACTGAGCGAGGGGGTGCAATGGTAATACGTTGGACTTGTATTCAGGACAACCCGGGTTTGATCGCAGTGTCCAGCTATCCTGATTTCGGTTTTCCAAGGTTTCCCGAAATTGCTCCAGGCGAGTGCTAGGATGGTTCCTCAACATAGGCCATGGTCAACACCTCTCCTAGCTTGTCGTATGTAGTTTTATTTCACCACCTCTAATGATCTTGCTGTCGACGAGACATAAAGCCCATGTACCTTACCTGACTAAGGTGCAGACCAGTTTATGGAAGTTGCAATTTAAAAATTACAAATTTTAAATAAATGTTGAAGAATCACGAATGCTCAAAATTTTTGTGGATAGTCAAAATATTCACAGGTGGTCAGAATTGTAAGAAATAATCAATATTTTCGCAGCTAATCAGACTGTTGCAGATAATCTGGGATTTGAAAGGTAACCGTGATTGTTGTTGTAGGTACTGGGGTTAGTCTGCACTGTATATAATCTGCCATGGATAATCTAGAGTTTACTGTAGATAAGCTGTAACGTTGTTTTATCTTATGTTCTAGACTTCAACTTCATTTCATGGACTTTATTTCAGTAGTGATCTTTTGATATCTTTGTAAAATTTAACTACCAGGTAAAGGAGCATTCAACAAATGAAGCAATCTTTATAAATTTTACAATATTTATTTCATAAATTCAGATTGTTAATATTTAGAATCAAAATACATGTATATGAAGTGTGTGTTGTTTTTTCCCCAACAGTATTGTTATTAATATTCTTTAATAGACTGAGAAAAATATTTCAAATTTTTGCTGTTACTGTCCTGCCATGGTGTAAATGTTATGGTGAATTATTTATTGTTTGTTGTTTACCAAGTTTGCTTGATAGCAAAGAAACAGTTTTTGATATCCATCATACAATTTATTAAAAACTAAATTGCTACTAAAAAGTTTTAAATAATTTTGAAGAATTTTGTTTGTCTGTTAATATTATTTTTAATTGTGTATGCTGTAGGTGAACATTGTGAAACGGACGTAGATGAATGTAAAAATCCAGGCATCTGCAACAATGGAATTTGCCAGAATGTCCCAGGTAATATTTTTTAAACGTTCGTTTATTATACTTGTAATTGAGTTTGCCCTTATGAAACAAAATCTAGCATACTATCGTAATAATACATAGAACTTATTAAAGACGAAATTGTTTTCCTTTCATGTACTTTTTTTAAAATTCTGTTAGTTTTTAGTGTTTTATTAAGTGTAATTTACTTCATTGGTGATTAATTTTTCTCAAATGTGTGCATTATTCTTGTTTTACTTTTTATTTTTGTGTTTTTTTCCTGGGTTACAAGCTGTCTTAAATTTGTCATGTATGCAGTACTACTAACAGTAAAATTTTGAAATACGAGTAATTCAATATGCACTCAAGGTCATGACATATAATGTACCCATAACTGTCCATCTTACCCCTAGTCTGATGATAGCCTTAACACTAACGCAGAAGTACTGGGAATGCTACATAATTAGGTTTACAACATTTAGCATTCTCCAGAGTCTGTCTTCTGGATCGGTTACAGCATCCGTGCAGGAATACAGTATGTACCTGACCCTTTCTTTTGAGAGCAGTTACTTTACATTTATTAATTAGTTAATTCATGTATGTTTTGATCAAATCTATCTCGTCCATGAATTGCGTCGACTAGCACAGCAGTTTTCATTTACTCAAGATCATGAGTCAATGTCAGTATGTGAGCAATCACTCGACACTTATTTTTCGAGCATCAATATGGGTTCAAACTACTAAGTGAAACGAGTGTTATTCATTTTATACGACACCCCACTCCACACGGTCGTAAACGCCGTTGTTCGTGGCTGGAATTGAACAACCACCTCCTGCACCGCACTCAGGCCACAAAACGGGCTTCTCGACCTACGGATTGTGATCAAAGCGGCTGACGTCTAATCGCCTTTGCCCGACAATCAGATGTGATTAAATGCGTAATAAATACTCTAGGTAATGCACTTCTGGTAGCCTACCGAGACACGGACCCGCGGGACACGGACACCCAGGCTGGTCTATCTTCTGCACCATTGCTGGCACCCACGCCAAACGGCAATTTCTGACGCAGCTCCCTCCAGCCAATCAGGAGCTTTGTTTCAAATTCCCGGCTTTCCGGCATTGCTCCGAAACCGGGCGATTACGACCATCTTTCGTGGTGATTTTATTCCATAAAATCACAGTTTACATTTCTCTAATTTTGATATCATTATTTCCTATAATTATTTATACTTATGACAAAACATATATAAATACTTAAAATTTAAATGAAATGGTTGGGCGACTTGGCCGTTAGCTTTCACATCCCCACTCCCTGGCAGCCTCGGGCAGGCAGTAGGAGGGGCCGTCTGGCACTGTGTCACTGTTGACTGCTACACAGTTCCAAATGTTTCCAGATGTGTGGGCAACTCCCCTTCTCTCATCTCATCATCTCCCCAGTCCAAAACACGAAATATACATTAATTCTCCCAAATCATCCTACTATCATCCCTATTACATAGTACCATTTACACAGAGTACAACAAAACTTGAACCAACCTTGTACTACAATTCTAGCCTGTTTTATATCCCCATGATTGCCTCCACTTAGTGCTAAAAACATCTGATACTTAATTCTAATGGCCAGTCTTTAATGATATTTACACCAGTTATCCCTTTAATACGTACTTTTAACGTGTATCCGGCTATGCCTAGTACAAGTACTGTATCTCCATTTTGGTTTTTAGAGTCACTGGCCAAATTTCTTGCTTAAGAGTGCATTCTAGAAAATATTTTTCCAGAATTTCGTAACTAAACTTTGCACTTAGTTTCTCGCCATATTTTATATTGTATCTACAAATTTTTAAGTACTTTCACAATTAATTAATTTGAAAAATTAATATTTAATTTCATAAATACACTGATCTGTAAATTTTTGAGGCCCTTCTTGTTAAGATAGAGGTTAGATATTTGCTCTACGTATGAAAATAACCTTCTTCTATGCTTACGTAAAGTTCCGTTGTTATACATGTCTTAGCTATTTCATAATTAATTAAAATGTGGATGTGTGGACAATTACGAATCTGCTTGAGGTGCAGTTTTTCTAAAAGTTGCCCACTGCTATGCTCCCGGTAAAGATATAACAAATATCTTTGGTATGTGACAGGATAATGGTGTAAGAATCAAATGAGGTATGACACACATGAAATGTCTCTGGTATGTGACAGGATAATGGTGTAAGAATCAAATGAGGTATGACACACATGCATGCACTATACTTAAAGCTTAAGAAACATATGACAAGCCGTACGAATGCATCTGCAAGTAGTGCAGTCAGTCAGTTACCTGAAAGGTGGCGCGAAGTAGCAGTTTGGAAAACTACTTGCTCTGGCTGCTGCGAGATTCACAGCAGGAAGTCTGCAGAGGATTACAAGGGTCTGTCTATTAGCAGGAAATCTAGAATAGAAGGTACTTGGCCTGGTATACGGCAAGGGACAACATCTGTAGACAGTGTGATTTATTGTTAGTTTTTCCAAGTCCAGTCCATTCATTACCTGTGTCTGCTGACACCTTTTCTCAATCATACAAGTACAAAATTATATATATCCTACGCACTGGGAAAGAAAAATGGGCTTAGAATTGAGAGGTAGGTTTAGTAGCACGGTTAATAAATTGAAGGATTCACTTCTATTTTTCGTAGGATAATCGAAAGTATAGGAAACACGGAAAAAAAAATTATGTTGACATTTCAAAATAACTTAACATTTCAAGTAATCGGAAGCAGGAAAATACAAAGCATGATAGCAGTTTAAACCTAATAAATTCTTGAACTTTTTTTTAGAAAAATTACACAAGGTATGTGGGGGCATAATTAAGTGTAGCAAATATACTGGGTGTATCTAAATTCAACAGACAAACTTTGGCATATGAAACATTGTAAAGCATGAAGTAGAAAACATGTAGAACCCATATTGCAAAAATGGAATATAAAGGGAGTAATAAGCCCTAGAAAATTTAAATTTTAAACAGTGGTTTTCTGAAATAATCGGAAACCATGTGAGATAAATTGACAATACCCAGAACATTGATTTGTGTTATCGGATCTGTCTTCCCATAGTAGTCATTCAAGCCTTCCGCCAGTATGATAATCACAGGGGTGACCACCCTTGTATGTTTAAAAACTTTGATGCAGTCCGGATATGAATTTAATTGAAGATGAATAGTTGATGAGCATGCCATGCATTCCATAAAAAGATCCTCTTGTTGCAAGTGCTTAGGACACACAGTTTCTGTTAAAAACGAACATGAACTACTTTGCTAGGTGCGGCGGTACAGTGTATTCTGGTGTTGGTCTGCCACTTTGACATCTAAAAATTGACACAAAATTGACCACAATTTGGCAAATATTTCGACAGTGTTTAGGTTCATGTCATGTCTGATCCAAATTTGCGTAGACGTTTTATCCTGAGTTAGCATTTTCACGATTTTATAAACAATAGGAAATGAGTCAGAATTTTATTATTTTACAAACAAAAAAACCTCATTAGATTTTTAAGTGTTTGGTGCAATGGGAGTTTACAGTTAGAATTTACTGGTTTGTGGACATACGCCATTGCTCATGTTTTGCTGACAACTTTTGTTGTCATTCAACACAGGTTTGATCAGCTAAACATGAGCAATGGTGTATGTCCACAAACCAATAAATTCTAAAAAACCTCATATAAACATCATGACCACCCTAGTTTTTGAGAGTAGTTATACAATTTTGTATTTCCAAACGAATACTCTTGTGACTGGATTTAGTTGCTTGGACATACTCCGTTGCGAAATAAATGACTGTCAAAAGAAAACTAAAAATAAGACAAAGAAACATAAATATGCAGAGTATGCTTTTGTCAACAGGGTACATACACAACATGAAATTCCAAGAATGGTATTGGGTCAAATAAAACAAAGATCAAACAGATAATAAATAAAATAAAAAAAATAAGAAAAGGGAAACCTAAATTAACATGCGACACAACGATGAGACTAAACAAAAAACACAGCAGGCATAAGACACAAACAGAAACACAACAAATGACACAACGATGAGATGAAACAAAACACGGTAGTTTTCCAAAACAGTCAGTATAGTGATATTTCTGGAACTGGAATCTGTTCCCATCATCACGTAGCCACACAGGGTTCAGGAACACGAGTGCGACTGATAAGGAGACTGGAAAAACCATGGGTTTATATAGGGTAAAGCCCCTTATCCTTTTTTTTTTTATTTTTCTTTTGATTGGGTGTGTTTCTAGCATAAGTGGAGTGGAATTTCCCCAAAGTATTCTAGAATAAAAATAAAAGAATCAGCATTTATTGTGAATAACACCAATGTATTTAGTCAGCAAATTATTGAATTAAGAAACATGTGGAAGCCTTTACAAAAAAAAAATTATTTTTGGAGTGACAATAGACTATACCCATTAAAAGGTGTGCGGCCAATCAGGAGAGAGCTCGACTGCCATTGGTCCCACTAGAAAAAGAGCTTCAGGCTATAAGTACTGTCCAATTTCTTCCAGTTTTCAATTTTACTTCACCTGATGACGCGAGCAGATGTCAGCTCCCAAAATGTCGTGGAAAGTTGGACTTTGGAAATCTACTGTGTTCTTTTGTGTCTTCATCGTTGTGTCGTCTTAGTCAGTTGTCTGTGACGTCATCATCGTTATCCTATCTTGTGTCCATTATTTTATTCGTCCGAGTATTGTCTGTGCTGTCTTAGTTGTGATGTCCTGAGTTTAACAGATAAATTTATATTTTGACTTTTATTTTTGGATGTTTATTATTATTTTTTCCTTATAGGTTGTTGACTAATTCCTTATGGAATCTTTCATGTTTTTTTGGTTTATGGATGTGTTGACTACTGCCAACTAGACTTGTTTTCTCATATTTACATTTTTTGTTGTTGGTTTTCTTAGTTTCATTCTAAGATTTCTGGGACAACATATATCGTAGTGGCGTATGTCCACAATAGTACAGTTTGTCATTCTGTCCCGTTGTAAGAAACATTCGAAAAGATAATTTTCTTGGTTTTTTTTTTTTTTCCAATATATTAGCATCGGTGGGAGTGAAGTTATTCTAGATAGTTGAGAAATATTCAAATTTAGTGCACTGTACGGAAAATATGTGCTGATGGTTGAGCCAGGGTTGGAGGCAGCATAAATGAAAAATTTAATTAGCCCTAACAATGTAGGTGCTGATGTTCTAAGATATTTAGCATGATGGTGAAAATATAATTTTTGATCAAAATGGAGGGTGAGGTCTCAGACATTTTCACATTGTTTTATGATTGTGTTGTCAAGTTTATAAGTATAATTAACAAAGTTTCTTTTTCTACAATAGGTAATAGAATGAGTTTTTTGATCTTCATTTTGTTTACTGTGCACCAGGCATTAACGGAGTTAATTTCTTCGTGTAATAGTTTCCTTATGGGGGGCTATGAAGAGCTTGATATCTGCGCATGATCTTGTCACCAAAGTACACGATGCGTGCTGCTGAAGTCATAAGAATCATGCCCGGCATGTTCGACAATTGTGGCATAGCCTGTTCACTCTGGAGCAAGGTTGGAGGCCGACAGTTCGAGTACCTCATGTAAGACTTATTATGCCACAGTGTTGCAGACCAGTATGTAAATATGTTTGCCACATTAACTTATCTGACATCCTGTTGATAAAAGGGTTTCAATAAAATATAGGTAGAGATGGTGAAATTTCGCGAATTCAATGACCTGCACGTTAGAATCAAATATCCTATGCATACTCCAGTCCCGACCGTTTGTCCACTAGCTGCTACTCAGTGGAACAGTAGACAGTGAACGAATAGACAGGGTTTGAGTATGCATAAGATATTTGATTCTAACATGCAGGTCATTGAATTCGCGAAATTTCACCATCTCTAAATATAGGTAAACCACCACAATGTAGTATTTGTTAGCAAATTTGTGACAATGTTTCTGCTCTCTCTGTGTAAACATATATCTTTGCACTATTGAGTGTCTAGTGATAGGAATTGTACACAGACAGATACATAGTAATGGCATTTGCAACTACATTGTTTAATAATATATACCTCTCTCTGCAACCTTTTCTTTAACGTCAGAAACCATCAGTTCTTGGGAGTTGTACGAATTGGCTACTTGCCAGGTTTTTAACACACAGCAATATTCTTTTGGAAATTCACAATTGTTTAACTACCCTCAAAAACTATGGTGGTCTTGATGTTTATACGAGATTTTTTGTTTTTAAATAATAAAATCCAGACTCATTTCCTTGTATTTGTAAAATCACGAAAATGCTACCTCAGGATAACAAGTTTCCGCAAATTTGGATCAAACATGACATGATCCAAAACGCTGCTGTAATTATTTACCAAATTGTTGTTGATTTTGTGTAAGTTATTAGATGCCAGAGTAGCAGAATAATGCCAGAATGCTCTGTACTGCTGCACCTAGCATAAGTACTTGATGTTCATTTTGAATGGAAACTGTGCGTCCTACGTACTTGCAACAAGAGGACTTTTTTTTTTAATGCATAGCATGTTCATCGATTATTCGTCTTCAAATACTTTTATATCCAGGCAGCGCCAAAGTTTTACAACATACAAGGGTGGTAACCCCTGTGATTTTCATAATGGCTGAAGGCTTGAACGTTCATTTGCTGTGGGATTACAGATCCCGATAACATAAAACAATGTTCTGGGTTTTGTCATTTTATCTCATACTGTGTCGCATACTGCCCTGGCTCTGTCAAATCTCGTACTCGTGCCCTACTTGGGCTGCCAATTGTTGCAGATCAGGCTTGTACATGTCGTACTCGCCAAGCGTACAATAAACGCAACAGGAACCCTTGGAAAATGGGCAATTCCATAGCCTCAGGCTATCATACGTGTTTAGTACAGCTACTTATGTGGGATTTTGGTGGATGGTAGTTATGTTGCATAGGTATAATTCATTAGTTCGAGAATAATCATTAACCATACAGTATTAAAAATAACGTTCCCTACTATTGTATTGAATTGTTCTCACTCTTTATTGTAGATGTGGATGGATATTTTTTTTACATTATCAGAGGTTTTTTTTTTCTTTCAGTACATTGTTGACTTTGAATTATGCGGTTTGGATGGGCCACTTTGTCTATAATATTTAAGCTATTCGTATCACACATCTATCGTAACTACTTTTAACATTAAATGCAATATAATGATGCATATGTGTGAAAAAGACGGGCGGAGACAGGGTAAGGGAGAGGAAGGGCGAAGAGACCTTGCTTCTCTCTGCCCATAGTATATCATTTTAGAGAATATCTTGTGTATTATATATCTGAACCTACTAGCACCTGTTGTCGTTTTTTATCATCACAAAATGCAATACCTTTCGATGACGTGTAATAAAATATTGTGGCAACTGTAGGCTACTGCTGTGGTATATATACGATTTCAGTTCAGAGGGGGTGTGTTCCAGCTAACCTTTATAAGGCAGTAGACAGAAATAATGATGATAAAACTCTTTTCCTGCCCTAATACATATGTACACAGTTTCAATTTAGTAGTGAATTTTACTCTTCTAAATGTAGGAGTCTTTAAAATCCATTTCTAATTCTTTACGTCCTGAAAATTATCAAAGTAATGTATTATAAAACTGATAATATTGACTAATGGTATACTGATTTTCTAATATACAGTAAAACCCACTAAAAAAGTTTTCCCCTATAATAAGTTTAAATTATATTTACCACTTCCATTACTACAATAGTAAATTTACCCTTTTAAGAAGTTATTCCCTGTTAATAAGTTCAAATATATCAGTCCCTTCAGAAACTTCTTAACAGAGTTTTACTGTATTTCTAATTTAATCCTGAATAAGTGTTTCTAAAAATTATGCAGGAATAATACCTAATATTATAGCACAAAGAGTTTAATATACATATGGAAATATTTTTGGAATAGTGAAAAACCGATCCTATATCTCACCCCTCTCCTCCAGGCTGCGCCCTCTTAATGGCCAGCCCATTAAAAAGTAGGTGATGGGACACAGCCTTCGCTCTCAACCGACTTGCAGGTAACAAGACGAAGGGCCGGTGCCTTCTTGGCAGCCCTCTGCCCCCACCCCTCCCCCTCCCCCTCCTCCTTGGGACCTTTCACATGTGCACAGCGGGGTTCAGCTCTGCCAGGCCAGAATAGTGGCAGGCATAATCTTCGTTGATTGACCGCACCACGAAAGCTACGAGAGTGCTGCTCTCTATGAAGATGAATTTGAACTGTTTGCTTGGCTCTTTAAATTGCGTATTACCACATAACTAGCTTTTACTCTTAATGTGATGTACTTTTGTAATGTGCAGATAACTTTTCTTGCATTTATTTTGTTTTGTTTAGTTACCCTATCAGCTAAGAAACCAGGTTGGGAAAGGTTGGGGGGTACAGTAATAGAACAGTCTAATACAGAAAGAGGTATGTTTCAATGAAATAATACATATTTACTGTCTCCAACCACCCCAACCCCTAAATCTGCAGCCTACACCCCTGGCTAAGGGGTATCAGGAATGGTGTAGTGAAGTCATCCGGTAGAATTTCTTTTTGCTATTGTAGTTTTAATTACAAAAATAAACAAGCTGTAATTTGCTAACCATTGGTAAATTTTCTTTGCAATTTCAAATAATTAGAATGATTTTCTGGAAATGTAATCCACCCTATCTATTTTTAAGGTTAAAGTGCATGGAAAAAATGTTAATTTTATTTGTAATTAATTTTATTGTTTTTTTAATACTGTGTTTATTTTTCAGGTTTTGTTAGTTAGTTCGTTAATGTTGTTTATAATGTAATTTTCTATTTTCGTGTTCAATTTCAATTCTTGGCAAGAGATATTATAATTTCCTTGGCAGTACAGTATTAGATGGGCTGCCCACCTAGATTACAAGGATGTTTTTGCCTTCTTGATTGACAGTTATTCAAAAATGGTTTTATGAGGCTGTTAGAAAAAAAAAAGTGTTTCTTTGGTTTTATCACACTGGCTTTTGTTTTGTTCTTTCATGAGTTATGGTTTGGCTGGTTTTTATAAAATCTTCTATTAAGAGGTGCTGCAGAAAGTTGATTGTGACTCACAAGTGCAGATACGATCGGTAAAGGTACGTGAAATTCGCAAATTGCGATAAATGCGAAATACATGCAACATTTTGAGTTATTTGCGAAAATCTGCGAAATTAAGACTTATTTACGAAAAACCCCAAACTTTTGATAGGCTTCAAAGACGTGTGCATAATTGAGACATACCATACGTATTCACTATTTAATTTCATGAAAATTATTGCAGAAATTATTATAAACGTGCATTTATAAAACAATTACATATTAAGACTGTGGTTACGTAAACAAAAATAAATATGCCACGTTAACATACGTCCGTGCACATTTTTCGATGTTGACTGTTTTCAACATGGCGGCATTCAGTTACAACAGGTCGGTAAAAGAACTTAGTGAACGGTGTAACGGGAAGTGTAGCAGAACTATCTCTCATTTCGCCTCTTGCGCTTCCTTAAACATTTCTTTTCATTCTCTGTCTTCCTCTCAAAGTTACAATTACAAGCATTCACAAAGCCACATTTGTTTCGCTTTACTAGTTTACGTTTGCCACGCACTCGCGTTACCTGTACACAGTGTAGATGCTGAGATGTTTTTCAGTGACTATAACCTTCTACTTTCATACAGAAGAACAGTGCTGAAAGAAGAAAGCTTGGAAACCTGTTCAATGTTAAAAATTCAGTGAACCATTTTATTTGTTTCTTATAAAAATACATTGTCCTGTATCTTGCACGTTTGATAAGTTTTGTATGTTTTTTTATAGAAAATTAAATTTTCTCTATATTTTCTAATTTTTTCATTAAATATGCTACAAAATGCTACAAAGCTCTTTTCGAAATACTACAAAATGCTAAAAAACCAGTATGAAAATGCTACAAAATAATTTTCAAATTGCTATTTTCAAGTACCTCTAATGATCGGTGAGTGTGTCTGGCTTGTTACATTGGACTTGGCCACTGGAATTATTGTATTTATATAACTTTTGTCTCTTATAATTGTGTTTTTGATTTGCTGTTATAGTATTACATAATTTAACACAAATAAATAACTAATTGGGTTGATTATTTCCTTTCATTGCTTTTAACAAAATTTAATGCTTTGTCATCATTCTGATAGTCAAAATCACATAGGAAATGCTATCGTACAAGTTTATTTGCTGTATAGTATTTTAAACATTTCATATATTGTATTAGGTTATACACAATAAATAACTTATTGTCTTCTACATGTGCTCATTTAATAAATTACAAATTAAGACATTTATAAAGCAATTACTTTTACAGTACATTCCTGATATATATTTAGTGCTAATTAAGGGTGGTGGTAACTGAAAATTGTGAGTTATTTTAATTTAGTATGTGACATTAATTTTATTCCTTCAGATATTACTGCACTTTTAATGCTGGAGTTTTTTTCTTTTTTTTTCAAGCAATTGTGTTGAGTTTCAAACTCCCCATGTGTGTATAGGTCTGTGAATGTTTCATTTTAAAAAACTAACAATTCAAGTTGATTTTAAGGCCTTTATGATAATCAGGATTCGTACTTATAATTAGAATTATTAGTATTAGGACTGTCGTGGATAATTTAAATTGTGGTAACTGGCAATTATTATTGTAATTAATCACAATTTTTGTGGATGTACCAGTTTTGAGAGTCAAATGTTTTTTTCAGTACTTACAGTTTTATTTATTGTTTAAAATGTTAGGTTTGTTGGTGATACCTCTTCAGTGTATTCGTACTTGGCTCTAGTTTTTTTTTTTATTATTATTATTTTGCTCTCCCTGTCTCAGTAGTGTAGTGGTCAGACCATTCACCTTTTTCTGACCATTTAGATTAAAGTCCTGGTAAAACGTTTATAATTTTTACAAGCTGGAAATGTGGTAGATGTTCGTTTTGCTGTCCAGTTTTCCTTCCCTTGCATTCTACCATCCCTCCATACTTATTATTCCCCATATTTATCCTCACCAATACTCAAGACCTCTGTACTAAGTGCTGACAAAATCTCTGCACTCTACTATTTCCATCTTACTCTCTCCCTCCTCTAAACAAGTGCCTTTTCGATGAGAGTGTACCGGTTTCAAATTTCCATCTTTGATGTGTGGGAACAATGGAGCAATAAGAGCCAGAGAACTACTTTCGACTAGAAACACATTGCCTCTACTTGTAGCGGCAAACTGGTATGTAAGGTTTTCGTTGTAGTAAATTTTTCTATGGGACTATAAGTAGTGGCTATAAAATATTATTTTTTAATGGTATGAAGCAATGGCCAATGCATGCATTTTGTTTTACACTTAACGAATTAAGGTCATATTTTCATAGTTGTGGCTGTCTAAAAACACAGTTTTTAGTCATTTTGAAAGGCACTAAAGTAATGTTTTCAACAAGCATGCTGAATTTTTAATATTATAGAAGTGTAATTTCAGGTGTGAATGTTTTTTGATTGTAAACATATAGGAATAAATAAGTGGTTTCACATTAATGTGAATGCGCATGACACACTAGAATACGGTGTATACACCAGGTACATAGTCTTAAGTAGTGAAGTGATGCTTTATGTTCAGTTGTCTACTTGTCCTGTACTTTGTTTAGTTTATGCCTTAAGAGATATTATTTTAGTAATTTGTTAAATTTGCATAGATCTAAGCACCGTAACAATGGTTTCTATATTCCCTCTGTTGTCAGCAGTTCCACATTCTCTTCATAACTTATTTGGTTTTTACACAGGTGGTGTTGGAGAAACAATGATGGAAGCAAATTAAGTGCATATTAATGTAATTAAAAACACATGTCTGTTATGAGTACACCAGTCCCTTGCCTAACGCAACTAATTCGTAACACAAAATGTGCGCGCAAATTTAAATCGCGCTATCTGGAGAATTTTTTTAATATAAACAATGCACAGTTTTTTTTGTGCTCCAAATTGCGTATATACTAATTTTTTTCACAAATTGCGTCATCAAAACACCATGAAATAAACCAGGTTAAAGAATTTCATAAGTTTGTAACTTACCAAAATTATGTTAAATGTGATGGCTTGTCTTGAAAACGTAAACATCCTGAAAAGGTCAGCTGTTCCGCAGCGCACAGCGAGCGCGAGGTAGTTGACCTTAATGTACGTGACTATTCCCGCGCTCGCCGTTTATTGCCGCGACACGTCGCCGCAAGATGTATCATTATAATTTTCCCGAACACTAGTCAAAAATATCTATCAATACACACCTCTGGAAATTTGTTTAGTTGTTTTTTTTACTCGTAAAAAATTATTGAAATTACAATCAGAAACTACGTCTATAATATGAAACATTTAGGCCTACTTTAACATACTAACACACAACTTTAATTTTTAAAAAACACATTCATTAGCTTTTGCGGTAAAAATTAATTGCTTTTGTGTTATAAAATTAACACATTGTTACAGTTTTTAATGGCCTAAACACTTCCCTGATTACTGCCAGTAGACTCATTGTTTGTTGCTTTAAAAAAATTTTTCCAGCTTCATTTGTTTTGGTTTCTTTTGCTCTAACAAATTTTTATAAACTTCACACTCCCGCTTCATCCCTTGAATAACAGCTTTTCTTCTTTCTTCATTCGGATCATTTTCATGCAGAACTGAAAATGCTTCGTTTATCAAACTCAAGAATTTTGAAATTTCTTTCTTTTCAAACTCTTTTCTGTGTGAAATTACATCTTCTTCCTCTTGTTGTGGTGTAGAACACAGCTACTCTTCGTTTTCAACAATTTCTCCTACTGTTAACTCGACAGAATGTGATTCCAACAGATTCTGAATATCATTCGAATCGAGCTCATTAAATCCCAGACCATGCCCCATGGCTACAATATCAACTGTAACATCTTCCAGATGATCATCGACAGGCTCAATCCCTTGAATTCTTGGGTAAAGAAGGGGCAAATTTTCTTCCACACTCCACGAAGACTAGACTGCAAAATTTTTTCTCAACACGCAGCAATGTTGTCGATTGCATGCTTAATATTGTATGATTTCCAGAATTCTTTTATAGTCGGCTTTTCATCCCTGTCAGTTGCCGAGATAAGTTAACGAAATGTCCGTCGGAGATAGTAGGCTTTCAAAGTGGAAATAATCCCCTGATCCATGGGTTGCAACAACGACGTTGTGTTCTTCGGTAAAAAGATAACCTTGATATTTTCAAACATGTGGTCTAATTCCGTCGGATGGCCTGGTGCATTAACCAATATTAATAATGCTTTATAGTCGAGATTGTGTCTCTTGTTGTATGCAGTTACTGCGGGTACAAAATGGTTCCGAAACCAGTTGCTGAAAATAGCCATTGTGATCCAGCCTTTCCGATTAGCTTTCCAAATTACTGGTAAATGGCTCTTGGAAAATCCTTTCAGTGCCCGCGGATTTTCCGAATGATAAACTAAAAGTGGCTTCAATTTATGGTCGCCAGATGCATTGCTATCTAGCAAAAGTGTAAAACTGTCTTTTGAAATTTTAAAGCCTGGTGCTGATTTCTCTTCTTTGGAAATATATGTCCTATCTGGCATTTTCTTCTGGGTTTTCATCTGCACTTGCTGCCTCCCCTTTCTTCTTTATAGAATGCAGATTGTATCTGTCGACGAACTTTTCAAACCATTCGTTACTTGCGGTAAAATTTTTATCACTCTCTGGATACTTGCTTTTCAATTTATCAAAAATTAGCAATGCTTTTTCGCGTATCACTGCTTGATTAACACCTGTTCTGTCTCGCCCGTGATTTTTTTCGTTGCACCATTCATTTATTATCAATCTTTCCATAAGAATCATGTGCTCACTTCTGTTCCAATACCGAACGCCGAAAATGTTGCCGCTAGAGCCAACTGCATCCGATGTGCACAAACTTTCAATACTATTCCTTTATTTTATGATTGTTCGCACAGTCGATTCACTTAAACCTAATGCGCGACCAATATAAATATGTCCTTCATGAGCGTCTGCCCGCCGTAACACTTCAAGCTTGGTCTTGAGAGAGATTGTTTTGCGCTTCTTCACTAGATCACCGGAACAAGCCGACGTAGCACTACGCTTGGAAGCCATGATGATATTGAACCACAGGTGTGGCGGCCGGCTGGCCGCGCACAGCTGTTAGTTTTCAACCAGGCCATATGACGTCATGCCAGGATGGCACGCGCGCTCAGGGGTGTACAAAAAGATGCAGCTTCTTACAAACTGCGCGCAGCAAAGGTCGCTGAACTATTTTGCGTTAATTGAAATTAAACTCTTATTAATAGAAATTCGGACCGTAAAATTTTGGTTGCGGTAATTAAATTCGCGCAGCTTGAGGTCGTGCTAAATGAGAGATAGGTGTACTGAACTGGCATTTCCCATAGCAGTTAGCAAATAATGTAATGTGGTGGTACCCTGTTGGTTTGGTACCAAAATGGAACAAATTTGACGTAGAAATTACGTATTTGCCTCAGCTGACTAGCTTACGTCGGTTCAGTACCTCTTTTCTCTTAATAGTGCCATATACATCACTATTTTAGGAAGGAGGGGGGGGGTTTGAATGCGGGTGCCCTTCCATGGTATTGGCAGGTTTGAATATAAAACTTCGGACAGGCTAGTTACATTCTGCACAAACGAGTGCCACGTGGGCACACAACATGTGCCCTATGTTTGAAATTACAGCAAATTCATTACAAATTTAATTCCCCGGCCAAGTCTTCCTTATAAGTTTATAAATTGAAGTGAAAGATTTAAGTTCAACAGCTTTACATATCTCAATTGATCTAGCCCGGGTCAGTCAGTTTACCAGCGTGTGTGGGTCCTCCGCCTATCGCCATTGTAACCACTTCACAGCTACACACGACCAGCATGATCCAAGTCACAAGAACAAGTAGGAAGTTTTTAACCGACGGAACATGCACAGCGCCTTTGATGCTGGAAGAACAGCCGAGTCCCCTCTGGATCAATCGCTAAAATCAATATATATTTATTGGACAAACAAATCTAAACTACGTTGATGTGCACTTGCCCGTCATCAATAAACATAACAATACCCTGTATGATTCTCTATAACAAAATGCAGGACACTTAAACAACTAATTAATCAAATAAGCATGACGGGGCACGACTACAATTGAGAACAGCCTAGCATCACAGCACCAGGAAAACCCAGGCACGGGTCACGCACATACCCAGTGCCAACGTCATCATTGCCTCTCAATTCTATTGTTTACAAGAAAAACACCAATATCTTTAAGTACCAATAACTTTAACAGGGTTAGTATAATCACAATATTCCACGAGAGCAAATTTACTTAGAATTCTGGGACGCGTCTGTAGACACCCAACATGACTATGGTTTATACAAAATTAACAATCATAAATTTTACTCTTAGTCCTTTTTTATCACTCACAAAATTATACTTTGTCCGGTCCAGTAAATAGGCAGAAGGAACACATCCTATTTTAGCGGAAGTGTCTCGGCCAGTAAATAACCCAAATACTAAATTATGAAATGTTATAACTGTAATGAACACGATTGGTGTTATTAAGAGAAAACAGCTGCAGACATTTCAATTTGAAATGTAATTATTTTATTGGATGGGCTTATTGCGCTCGTACAGGGGCACAGTCCATGCTACTTTAATGTTTATTTGCTTCAGAGTTTGATTCTGATGCACTAATGATGTAGAACGTTGCCTTGCACACGAGTAACTTTTTGGCTGGATGAGCCAGGCACTAAACTTGGTATCGCAACACATGCACCGGCAATCACCCCGTGCGCACGTCAGCGGTTGTTTATGAACTTTGCCAACTAAACCCTGGTCCTTATTACGACTCCAATTCAATGTAACTTTAAAATACAGGAAACACATTAATCAAATAATACACTTTAGGTGATGCATTCAGTTATTACTTAGGTAAAGAGAAAGAGAAATTAAGGCAAGGTTGAGTGGAGCACATCACAACCCCCCCAGGAAAATTTACAACAGCAAGGGTGGAGTGAATTTTACTTTACCCTGTGCGTAACTCAGACTTGCACAAAAAGAGAAAGTATAATAAAGACCATGGTGTCAGTGCATGACCCGGACCTGCACGTACTAGACGCCGGCCCACAGGACAAGCCAAAATACAATCCCTACCTAACCCCCAATACTGAAATACACATTACTGCATCCTGGCTTACTCCTCATACTTCTCACGTGCACACGTACGAGACATGAGCCAAATAACATTATCAACACAACTTTTCACCCAATCTTGCAGTGGTGCCATAGCACAGTATTACAGGTAAACCTCATTACAACGAGACCTCTAAATGGCTCAAAAAATTCTCGCTATAGTGAATTCTCGCTATAGCGAAATGTAGTAAAAAAAAGTCATATATTTCCTTAAGTACATGTGTTTACCTAGTGCACATCCTGACAATCTTTTGTTACTACTGTATACTCCAAATAAATGCAGAGGAAAGCCGTATTTAATCTCGAAATAGTCACACATTTTATTAAATAAAATTATCTGAAGATCGACAGGTGGAACCTACAACTGAGAAAAAAACTAGAGGTGCAGAAAAAATTGAATGAAACTTTAAACGATAACTCCACTTACCGTTACCAACTAAATTGTACACAATGCTTTCGATGTTATAGTGTTTAATTCAGTATTCATCTTTCTCCAGGCTGCACTAAATTTCAATTTACTCCAAATGCCAAGCACGTGACTCTGTTATCAAACTGTGCGGCAAAATTAAAATGTCATAAGATTGAATTGGACACCTGCTGTATAGTTACGGTACTTTGACTTTCCCATCACAAAAGTCCGCCACTCGTGTTTACTTCCACCGTATAAAAATAACAAACTAGTACGTGTGTGTGATGTGCGTGCGTCGCAACTGCTGTAGTGTAGGCCGCTAGTCTGTAGCCTCGCGTAACAACACTGCTGCGACTACACATTGCAACACCGCTTGGTTCAAGGTCGCAGCTGCTACCACCAACCCACGCACACACTCATTGTCCATGTCGCGCTCCAGCAGCCAGCTATGCGGCATGCAGCTATCGCGATGCCAGCAGTGGCTAACGTACATTACCATGACCTATAAAGCTGTGCTGTGGCCTAGACTCTGTGCCGCCGTTCAAAGCCTGCCTATAAACAATTATGGTAGTGACAGTTTTGTAAGCTAAGGCAGAAATGCTGTACAGTAAATCGTGCTACAAAATACTGTTTTTTAAAATTAATAGAATATAAAAGAGTAATGGAAAAAAATATTACCCTAAAATCCTGTTAAGGTTTACAAAATACCGGAGCACGGCTTATTATCATGAAAACGTTAAATTATATTAAAAAACTATGTCCTCTACGTTATTTGTTGTCACTCCCTTGTTTAACACTTTTTTTAAAAACCTGTCATAAAACACTCTTGATTACAAAAATAAAACACTTTTTAAGGGAACAACTGTCAAAAAATTAACTTTTCTAAGAGAAAAAGTCCTTCAAGATTAGCTTCCTAATCACTTTCGTAAGGAAAAAAATCCATCACGAGTAGCATGCATTTTCTTGAAGTTGTTTTTCAACACAAACTCTTTGACACAATGAAAGTGTGTCATACATATTGTGGAAGCTGATGGCGAACACTCGTAGAAGTTACTCAGAACTTTGAGAGCTTCAGTAACTGCTGCCTGAGATGGTGATGATATTGGCTCACTACTGTGGTCGTCATCGGAACTGTCCTTCTGAGTAACTAAGTTAATGAGTTCCTCGTCTGTCATTTCGCCGCACACCACAACATTGGTATCAGTCAACACAAACTCGTCAAAGTTTACTGGCACTTCCAACTTCTGCTTCACCGTTCTCCAACATGCTGGCTCTTGTAAAGGTTGAGTAGGAACATCCGTAGCTTCTTCAACAGCTGGATCGTCCACATTTTCTTTGGCATCTGGATAATCCCTGTTTTCTTACGCAGTCTTAGTGACAAAGCCAGCATGTCGGAAACATCCAGCCACTGCATCTGCTGTTATTTTATGTCATGAAACTGCAATTGCACGCGTCACATCCAATACGTTCGACTTTGTAAGCTCTTTCCCTAATTCAATTTTCCACATCACATGCTGCACCAACATAGAGCAGAAATGGTGTTTCAGGAGGAAACACCTTTGTCTAGTGGCTGTAGCACACTAGTACAGTTTGGAGGCAGAAACACAAGTTCTACATTTCACAGTTTAACTGCCGGATGCGCTGGGCAGGTGTCAACTAGCAGCACAACTTTGTGATTCCGCACCCCCATCCTGGTATCAAAAACATGAAGCCATTTCTTGAATACGTAACTCTCCGGTCATCGAAGCCTTCTTGTTTGCATCATATGTACATGGCTAGTCACGCATACCACGAAAAGCGCGAGGCTTGGCTGACTTACCAATCACGTACGGCACAAGCTTGTCGCTTCCATCCATGTTGACACACAACAATACGATTAGACGCTGTGTGCTTTTTCTTTCCCTTACATGGATCACATCTAGACGCAAGCATTTTGTCAGGCAAAAGGTTATAGAATATGCCTGACTCGTCCGCATTATAAATGTCTCGTGGCGCATATCGTTTCAAAATGTCCTGGAGCACAGGATCCCACTTCTTTACTGCCTCATCACTTACACTTCCAGATTCCCCAGACATAACATGTTGGTTAATTCCTTTTCGCACTTTAAATTGGTGCAGCCAGCCCTCGCTACACTTAAAATCTTCAATTTTCATTCGAAGAGAGAGCTCTGACGCCTTGGCTTTGAGCATTGGCCCACTTATTGGTACACCTGAAGAACGTTTTTGGTTAAACCATTCTAGCAACACATCCTCTAAATCAGAATGGTCTGCAAAAGATAATTTTTTACTACCTGTCGGCACATTTTGCTGCATTCCTGAACAGCTGCCTTTATTTTATCCTTATTTTTAAGGATCGTGAACAGTGTAGAGGGCTGCAGATTGTATCGTCTGCCAATCTCACTTTTGCTGACATTCCCCATTTCACACTCAGTAATAATTTTTAATTTCGTAGCAATATCAACTGACTTACGCTTGCTTATGTTTTCCATTTCAAAAGCTTGACTAAATAGCCAAGTAATTTATCCAAATAAATATAGCATTTACCTATCCAAAAGCAACACGACACTACGATCGGCACTTGGCGGAAACAACTAAGTTTGCTTGCAAAAAAAGCAGGATCATGTACAAAACTTGACAGATACTCTCATGTACCGCGTCACAGCAAGACGAGTGTGAGAAAGAGAGAGCATCTCTCTTTTGTACCTGTTGCGCTGTGATGAAGCGCATGTGCATATCTGTCGAGTTATGCGGCCACACCCAAAGCTTTAAAAATCGCCGCATTGAAGCGACACAAGTGCAATATATTGCAGCAAGAATGCGCGAGGTATCAATTGTGTATTGCTACCGGCCTATTGTTATAGCGAACAATATCATTGAAGTTCACTCATTGTAAATAAATACTTTAACCTTGTTTATCATATACGGCGGGTTGGTACATTTTAAAATTCTCTTAATAGTGAATGTCTTGTTATAGGCGATACTCCTTACAGCGAGGTTTACCTGTATTTAACACATCATTACCCTACATTTCAATATTATAATGGAATAAGACAAAAGGAAAAGAACACAAAAGCAACCCTTGAATGAGGTGCCTAAAACTGTTCTCACTTCAACATTACTACAATCACTTAGGCTACACTAGAGAAATAGTAAAAAAAATAAACATTACAAAATATACATGAACAGCGCGCAAAGTGCTGGTTATGGGTGCTAAGACTTTGTTCTCATGCCACTTTGAAAGGCTTCAATGAACAATTATTGTAGGTACCCTTAACTCCGCAATCTCCCGTAGCATACGCCAACTCCCACGCGTTCGGACCACGTTCCTTCGTTAGTACATAGGGACCGTCGTAAACCAAAAACAGCTTCTTTGCCTCTGCATTGGCGGCCAGACTTCGGTCTTCAGTGCGCAACAAAACTAAATCCCCTAACTGAAATTTGTACCAAGTGTACTTCTGCCTCTGTTTCCTGCGCTCCGCCTCCGATTTTAATTTTGCCGTGACCAACTCCAACCTTGTCTCTTCCGTGAACTCAGCCTCTGATGGGGAAACTGATATATTCTGCCAACTCCTCATGCCTCTTTCGCCTGTTGACTAACTCTCATGGCGCAAAGCCAGTTCTGCTATGGATATGCAAATTTAAGAATTCTTTAATCAAATTAACGGCATCCGCCCATCCACTTTGTTGGTCGTGACAATACGTCCTAAGCAATCGACCTATCTCTTGCATGCATCGTTCCATTGGATCAGATTGTGGGTGTTGCACAGATGTATACACCACGTCAATCCCTAGCCATAACATCTCCCAATGCCACTTGTCGGTCGTAAATTGCGCACCCCGATCGCTCAAAATACGCTTCGCTACCCCAAGCTTTGGAAAATGCTCATCTAGGTGTCGCTTAACACACACGTGCACTGTGGCCTTCTTCAACGGATAACATCTCACGTGTTTCGTAAACACGTCCAATACTATGAGCAGGTACTTCACTCCTCCCCTAGATCTTGGCAGCGGGCCAAATAAATCCACGGACAACAGTTCAAGTGGGCCATCGGATGTTATCGCCTGCCACGGATCTTCCCAGCTGCAGTTTGGATGCTTGGCCTTTTGGCATAGCTCGCAACAGCTCACCACCTGACGCACGGTGCGTGCCATATTGTGCCAATTATAGGTCACCTGTAGGAGCCAAAAAACCTTCTCCCCAAAATGACCTGTCGATCTGTGCACATGACCTATCAACTGCTTCACCCAGACTTTTGGTACACACATACGCCAACCTCCATCCTCAACACCAGCTCGTCGAAACAAAATACCTTCGTGTACACAGTACCAATCGCTATCTTCCTCGTCCCCAGTTCATCCAGTGCACCTAGGTGCGCCTCAAGTATCTCAATAATACGCCCCAGCACGTCATCCTCTCTCTACGCTAAAGCAATGCTGGTGAATTTCCTGACCAAATCCTCGTCTTGCTCCACTGTAATTCGCGCCATTACGGGACCGGCCCTGCCCCTTTCTTCAACCATTACATCCTCTCCCTCTAAAACTTCCCTGCTAAGCAAGTCCGCATCACGGTTTTGCATTCCCGTCACGTGCTGGATATCCAGGTTGTATTCTTGCAAAAGTAAACACCACCGTGTTAACAGACTGCCCAATAACCTGCATGATCTCATAATACTAAACTGTGATGGTTCGACCTCACTATGACCTTGCGACCTAGAACGATGTCCCTCAATTTTCCCACACTCCATACGACGGCCAAGCATTCTCGTTCAGTCACAGTATAGGTTCTTTCTGCATCGGTCAGACTCCTACTTCAAAATGCCAGCAACTTTTCCCTTCCTTCTTCTACTTGGTACAACTTTGCCCCAATTCTATAACCGGATGCGTCTGTGTCTAGGTAGAACTCACAATGATAGTCAGGATGATACACCACACACTCGTTGATAAACATACTCTTGGCTGCCTGGAAACTATCCATACATTTGGCTGTCCATTCCCACTTTCAGTGCTTTCGTAGCAAACCTAACAACAGAGCTACCACCTGAGCAAACCTCTCTGTGAACCTCCGGTAAAAATTGCAATTGCCAAAAAATGCTTGCAACTCTTTTACGTTGCGTGGCATCCGGAATTCATGAATCATCTCCACCTTCGCAGGGTCTGCCCTGATTCCATACTTGTGCAAACAAAGCATAGGAATTTAATGTCCTCCCTCAAAAATAGTGACTTATCCAACTTAAGTTTTATCCTGACCTTCCTGAGACGTGAAAACAACCAGCACAAGATATCAGCGTGCTCCTTGAAAGTCTCCGACACTACTAGTAAATCGTCCACATAGGTTTTCACTACTGAGCTGATCTCCGCTCCCAAAGATGTGTCTATTGCCCTACAAAATTCCCCTGTGCTATTAATGAGTCCAAATGGTAGCACCTTAAATTGATAGCTTCTGCCCTGATATAGGAAAGCCGTGTATTTTCGGTCATCTGACTCCAGCGGCACCTGCCAATAACCTTTACAAAAATCAGTCGTGCTAATGAATTGTGTCCCTTGAAATGCTGCAAACGACGAGTCAGGCTCTACTGGCGACTGTCTGTCTGGAATTATTCTTGCATTCAACGCCCTTGCATCGAGGCAGACCCTCACTTTCCTGTCTTTTTTTTTCACATACACTAACGGGTTGACGTAAGGGCTATTTCCCCGCTCAATAATGCTCTTTTGCTCAATTTCTGTTAGTTGCACGTCAACGTCTGTTCAGTACGCCCACGGGATTGGATAACTGCGTTGTCTGAAAGGTACTTCCTCCGACACCGGTATTCGTGCCACGTATTCTGACATTCACCCTGGTTCATTTGCAAATACATCTCGGAAACGGTGTACAATTTCCCTGATGGTTTCCCTCTCATCAGAACAACCAACTTGACATAATGACAACACTTTGTTTACCTCCGACTCCCATTCATGCGTACCCGTCTGGGTGTAGTTAACTTGCTCTTGCCCCTCTCCTACGTACGCCAGGCATTTCCCGCCTCAATCAACCCAGTTTCATCATTCAACTCCACCTTAAGCGGTACCACATCCGACTCCTTCTTCGCAGCCTGTCGCGTCATGGGCAACATGTCATCCCCCAATCCAATAACACCCTTAGCGAAATCAACCATTACACTATGCTCGGCCATGAAATCAACTCCTAGAATGATCTCCTTTGCTAACTGCGGGATCACTAAACACACCGCCCTGTACTCTCTGCCATTGAAACACAGATCAAGGTACACTTGTCGATTGACGGTTTTATTGCGGCCCTTAGTCGCCCCCACGATGGTAAGTTGTGGTACCAGCAACATCGGAAACGCTGCACCCCCCCCCCTACATTAACTGCTCCAAGTACTGCTGAGAGATTCCCGATATCTCGGAGCCTGAATCAAACAAGATACTTGTCTCTTGGTTGGCAACCAGGCCCATCAGCTCAGGAATACAAATTGGAATACCCTTGATGTCATTCTCCTCCATCAAAAACTCCCGCTCCCTGTCCTAAATGAACGCTGACTTGTTTGCTTGCAAGCGATACGAGTTCGCCCCACTGCTGCCATTGGGATTCGAACCATGACCACCATTTCTCACATCTCGATGCACATTTTCTGTCTCCATTCTCTGGTACTTGCTTCCCTCCATTTTCACGTGATCCAGTATCTCAGTTCTCATCCCTGCGACCATCGTTACCCTGAAACTGATTGCCCTGACTCTGTCTCCATCCTCCTTGGCGAAATCGCCTATATAGGTACTCATCTTCTCTCCTGAAATTAGGGCGACACCCGTGCCTGTCCTTCATCCTATTTTCCTGTCCATCCCACATCTCGCACAGCCGGTACCCCTTAGCCTGCCCCGTCTCTCATACACGATCTAACTCCTGCAAAATTCTCCTCAGTTTGCTTGAGCGTCCTCACTTCTTTGCCTATCAGCATGCGCTGAATTTCCACAGGCTTCTGCGCATACACTAAAGAAATAATGTCAGCCTCACTTAGTGATTGATCGTAATACTCCAACCGTTCCACTACCCTGGTTAAATGTGCCTCTAACTCGCCTATTTTGCATGAGCTCCCATACAGTCGTGCTCTATCAGCGCTCTGAATTCTCAATCCCCAGTACTCTTCCAAAAATTCAAATTCTTCGTAGTTAATTATCCCATTTCCTCTCAGTGACAACCAATTTCTGCACTTCCTTGCAATTGATCGACGCGCAATCGAGAGCTGTTCAGGGGGGCTGCATTCATGCGCACTGAAAAACTCCTGCAAGTACCTTAAGTGTTTGTGTGGATGTGTGGATGTTCGTGTTTTTCGCCACTGAATCGCGGAATATCTTTGTCACTATACACTCGATTTACCCTGACTGCCTGCACCTCTGGTTCACAATGTCTCTGCTCGTTACTGCACCGCAACAACTCCGCTATGCCTTTCTCCACCCCTTGCAACCGTGTTTCAAAAGGTCCGAACTGCTCTGTCATCTCCTTCCTCGTCTTCTCCCTTTCTTGCTGCATTTGTTCCTCCACCTCATTCCCCCATCTGCCCAGTTCGTCTGTGAGCAACCTCAAATTGCCCGCCTGCAACGTCAATTCACCCCTACATTCCACTAAGCCGTTCTCAATATCTACAGTACGATTCTGTAAGCATGCTACACTTTGATACTGTACCTCCACGTCATGCCCTATCCTTGTTACGCTTTCAGTTTGCTTACGCGTGGCTGCGTCTACATCATCTGATACAGTACTGCGCATCTCCTGCTGGAAATCGCCCAACTCCCCTGTTACAATTTGCATCACTTAATCACTTCGTGGTGCTCACTTATAAGCTGATTCAATACCAGACCACTTTCCTCTCGGATTTTCCGGAGTACTTCCTGACTAGCAGCACGAATTTCAGTTATCACCACCTGTGCCTCCTTCCTTATCTGTTGTATACACTTCTCGCTCGCTTCCCTCTGAGTGTGATTTTTACTCAATTCACTCTGCATCAGTTTGAGGCCCTCATCCAACTTTAAGTGCCCTCGTCTCCTTCGTATCCTTACTGAATTCCGCACGTAATTCGTCTCTAAATTCGCGGCTCAGATATGTGATTGTGAAAACACACAAGCAAAATTAACTTAAACCCTCTAGCGACATCGACACCTGGGCTCATGCTCTAGGTGACTACTCCTTACACTACTCACACCTTCACATACCTTAGTCAGTGCCTGGACTTATTCACGCACTCGTACATTACCAATTTCGGTGGCTGCAGATGATCTTGAAGGTCTGGAAAATCTTGTAGTGGATATACACGCTCCACAACTCAATGATTCACTATCGAGGCCCCATGTTTGGTGAACAGATTTTTGTGATAGTACCGTGTTGGTTTGATACAAAAATGGAACAAATTTGACGTAGAAATTATGTATTTGCCTCGTCTGACTATTCGAAGAAGTAGAAATAAATACAGTCAGCTTCCATGGTTTTGGCAGGTTTTAATGAATAACTTTGGACAGGCTAGTTACATCTCTGCACAAACGAGTCCCACGTGGATGCACAGCATGTGCCCTATGTTTGAAATTACAGCAAATTCATTACAAAATTAATTCCCCAGCAAAGTCTTCCTTATAGGTTTAGAAATTAAAGTGAAAGATTTAAACTCAACAGCTTTACATATCTCAATTGATCCAGCCCGGGTCAGTCAGTTTATCAGCGCGCGCAGGTCCTCCACCTATCGTCAGTTTTTAACCGACAGAATGTGCACAGCGCCTTCGATGCTGGAAGAACAGCCGAGTCCCCTCTGGATCAATCGCTAAAATCAATATTTATTTACTGGACAAACAAATCTAAAATACGTTGATGTGCACTTATCCGTCATCAATAAACATAACAATACACAGTATGATTCTCTGTAACAAAATGCAGGTCACTTAAACAACTAATTTCTCAAATAAGCATGACGAGGCACGACTACGGTTGCGAACAGACTATCATCACATCACCAGGAAAACCCAGGCGTGGGTCACGCACACACCCAGTGCTGACGTCATCATCGCCTCTCTACTCTGTTGTTTACGAGAAAAACACCAATATCTTTAAACACCAATAACTTTATAACACGGTTGGTTTAACTGCAACTCTCCAGGAGAGCAAAATTACTTAGAATTCCGGGACGTGTCTGTCTGTAGACTTCCAACATGACTATGTTTCATACAAAATTAACAATCATAAATTTTACTCTTAATTCTTTTTTATCACTCACAAAATTATACTTTATTTGGTCCAGTAAATAAGCAGAAAGAACATATCCTGTTTTAGCGGAAGTTTCTCGGCCAGTAAATAACCCAAGTACTAAATTATAAAATGTTATAACTGTAATGAAGTAGATTGGTGTTATTAAGAGAAAACAACTGAAGATCATTTTAATTTGAAATGTGATTATTTTATTGGATGGGCTTATTGCGCTCGCGCAGGGGCACAGTCAATGCTACTTTAATGTTTATTTGCTTCAGAATATGATTCCGATGCACTGACGATGTAGGACATTGGCTTGCACATGAGTAACTTTCTGGCTGGATGAGTTAAGCACCAATCTTAGTATCGCAGTACACATACCGGCAATCACCCCGTGCGCACGTCAGAGGTTGTTTATGAACCTTGCCAAAGAAACCCTGGTCCTTATTATGACTCCAATTTAATGTAACTTTAAAATACAGGAAACTCGCTAATCAACTAATACACTTTAGGTGATGCACTCAGTTATTACTTTGGTAAAAAAAAAAAAAAGAGAAATTAAGGTAAGGGTGGTTGGAGAAGATAACACAGTAAACAGTCGTACTGTTGCATAAATTCAGATTTACTGACTTGGTCGTTGATGATTGTGTTAAAAAATATATTGTATTTTCAGGTAGTTATGAATGTTACTGCAAACCTGGATTTGTTGGTGTTCATTGTGATTTTGATGTAAATGAATGCTTATCCCAACCTTGCCTGAATGGTGGCGAATGTTTGAACCTGATCAACAATTTCAGCTGTATATGTGCTCCAGGATATACAGGTAAGTTATGTTTCTGTCATCATGTCTGTATGTCGCAGACATATATATGAGAGTACATGGTTGGCACCCATTATCTGTAATATGGATGGTACAGGGTAGAGACTAAATAACTTTCAAATGGACAGTGAAGCAATGCAGCAGCTGTAATGGTACAAGTGTACTAGATGTTGTAGAGGCCATTCTCACCCACGGGCATACCTGGTCAATGTGGGGAGAGGGGCATGACATGTCCCTCACCAATCAGAAATAATTTACGGAAGATCCTCCTCCACTCAACCAAAAAAAAAAAGTTATCTAATAAAGTTGTTCCTACCAGTAGTATATTATAAGTTTATGTATGAAAACTGCTTGAACAATCCCAATTTTTAACCTTAGAATCTAAATTTTTCCAAGGGTTGACTACTTAAACCTTTCTCACACCCCAGTTTAAATTGGTGGTGGGCATATGAGCGACTGGACGTACTTTCCCCCCTCCTTCCCTGAATATTAACTGCTACCCACACCAATGTTCTCACCTTTTAATTCTTTTTACTCATACTCACAACAGATAAAGTATTTCATTAATCACACAAGATGGCTTTGTTAGTTCTGTATGATAGGGTGTGGCCTAAAGAGTCTTAATGTAAGTATCTGCATCAACAGTAGCCTTGTGAGAAGATTTTTATTTTTGTGTGTAATGCTGTTCATCTAACTTTTATCATCCCTACTATGGCATATGGGTAGTGGCTTTCAGCTGATATGTAGCCTTATGGTTGTTATTGCATTGTATTCTCAATTTTCAAAGATGCTTGATATTTGGTTCGATAAAGACTGTATTTTAAGCAACTAAGTGTGAGAATTCAGCTTAGAGATATTAATAATGATATTAACTTGTAGTCTATGAAACTAATAAAATAACAATAAGTTGTTTTTGGTCATAATTAAGATTTGTTCATGTTAAGTCTAAGCTTTTTGCATATGTACTAATGCAGATTTTTGCACTTGGAAAATAAGATATTTAATTATTTGCTAACAAAGAATTCGTTTCATGATATTAGAAACAAAATGTAGGCATAAGAAGTTACTCCTTATAGCAAATTCTGAATAATAAACGTACACGTGATTTTAAAAACTGGCAGACAGAACTTTCCTCTCCCCAAAGATACAGAAGATGCCAGAGAATGTCACCCTACTCTAATGTCTGCCATTGTTGCTACTGTGACTAGAGTTACTCCTGCAGACACACTGCTGTGTGTATATTGCCCACTGGTGGGAAAAAATGACTGAACATCTTGGTCTTTAGAGCTGTTGAGGGATGACATGATATGAGTATGGAGCAGCACTGGAATGAAAGAGCGGGGAAATGGGAACACAAAGAAAACCAACTGACCAGCGGCATTTTTCGACACAATTCCTACATGCGAAAATCTGATGACTAACCCTGCTGGGAATGGAACCCGGATAGCATTGATGGTTCGGTGGAAAAGAATTTGTGGTATCAGTTTACACACTCATGTAAATTACTAATGTAGTTTTTTGTAGTATTATTCTCACACTGTACTTCTTACCTGCTGTGTGAAGTTGTTGAAATAATGATAAACTTGCTGTGTTTTGTGAAATACTATTAGTAATACTTTTTAAGATGTTAATAACAATTTTTTTTACTTTCCTTTGTTACTAGGTGAGATATGCCAACATGACATTGATGAGTGTGCCTCAGATCCATGTCTCAATGGTGCCACATGCATTAATGAAAGAGCTAGTTTCACGTGCCAGTGCCTAGCAGGTTACACTGGAGTCATCTGTGACACAAATATTGATGAATGTCAAGTAAGTACATCTTTTTTTTTGTTTACCTTAGTAGTAAGTTTGTAAGTACACTGTCAGTGCAAACTTCATTCTAATTCTGCTTGTTTTATGCCCACTCTAGGCATTGCAGAGACAGCACTTTAATATGCTCATTAAGCTGGACACTGCATATTTTGGATTCAGAGTAAAGGCAGACTTTTTTTTTTTGACAGTTCTAGGAGTTGTATACAAGTGTTCATTCACGAAAATAGATTTTTAATGTAATGCCACCATGGGAATGTAATAGCTGTCTAAGTTTTGTTTACATTTCATTGCCTATCAAAAGGGACTTGCGAAGCAAAGTGACCTATGTCAAGTTTACACTTTATCAGTTTTAAAAATTAAAAATAAATGAAAAATCTGTTTTTGACATGAAATTTTTTTACTACATGTTTGCTGAATACATTTTAGTTACACCTTCATTAAATTATATTCATGCTTAAATAAAATGTTAGGTCAAAACACATGAAACCTCTATTTGGCAACATTATTTTACTACAAATTGTTAAACAAGAGATCATGAAAATAAAATGATATAATGAAAATAATAAAAGTGTTGCCATAATCATGCCTACCCCAGGTTTATACTGTAAAATAATTAGGTAAACTGTACTTACTTTAGAACTGTATTCCGCCCGATGCCGTAAATGTCTGCAATCTTTTCGGCTACCGAGCATGATTTCATTTTGTCCCTCAGTATTTTCTTACGAATATTTTGCGAAACACTGAGATTGTGTTGGTCACGCTGCCTATTTGTTGTACAGTTAGCTTTCATAATTTATCCTTTTTCAGTAATTACAGCGCATGCAGGAACAATCATAACAATGGTGCACAGAATAGTAAATAAGCAGGAACTGCTGATTTTCTCGAAAAGATTTCTGCCCCACTTTTGTTTCAGTGCCTTAAGTGCACACCTGCATTTCTGCTTCGTGGTTACTGGGCAGCGTGTCTTTATGAAGAGACTATTCTCGTTTCACTGAGCCAATTATAGTAAGTTTGCTGGAACACCACACATCTAAGATTTGCGGGTAGAACCCCACGACTCTTGAGAGTTAAAATGCCCAATCACGGACTGTGAAGCAGAGCTGCAGGTGTGCATGTAAGGCACTGAAACGAAGTGAGGCAAAACCCTTTTTGCGAAAATCAGCAGTCCCTATTTATTAGTAGTAACAGAAGTGACAAGACGTGATTTTTATCATACTAGTTTCTCTTTTGGTGGTGTCGGAGTTCGTAGAAGTTTGGTTAGACTGCACTTTAGTACGATCTATTATATAATCTCTTGAGAAACTGACCGTAAGTAACATCTCATTTACCATTTTTAAATATGTAAGTGAGATACAGGCATATCACAGTATTTCTTAAACTGTAAGCGGTTGTTTAAACGTATGTCTCAAATCCAAATGGCTTTGTTTATTTTCATGTATGCCCCAAGAACTGGTACAATAAAAATTGTTAAAAAACTCAGTTATGGTTCTTTTAATAGATTTATTATTCTTATGTTAAGCCTCGAGTTGTCGTGTTGACTATTTTAAAATATTTAGGTAATATTCAAACTAATTACAGTATCTCAAGCACTACAAGTGGTGATATAAACTGTTACTAATATATATATTCCACTTGGTATTTTGTATATTCCTATATGTCCCAAGAGCTGAACTGGAAGAAAAACATGTCCTGTTACCTGGTGGCATTGCGTGAACTTTGGCAACCATGTTGGCTACGTGACGCCATCCTTCAATAAATGTGAACTTGGAAAAGCCTTATAAATATAAGGTTGATAGCTTAAAGCACTTATGTTGTAAAATCAATAGTAAAATATTAATGTAATATATAAGTTAATACCGTATTTACTCGTCAAATGTCCACTCGTGGATAATATCTGCACCCTTATTTTTAAATCCTTAAAATAGAAAATTTAAAATTTCCATAGTGTCCGCACTAGTCATCTACAGCAAGCAACACAACTTTGGCCACCCATAAAGGACACTGTAACGATGGAAGGTTGACGGCTCTGTCAAAGCTGTGACCTTGAGCTGTCCATTATCTTCCATTCCTAGAGAGTTGGAGGGGGAAGTTTGCTGAACTCAACAATACACGGTAATGGTAAACACTGTGGACCAGCACTCATGCAGTTTAAAGACAGGAGTCTCGCGTCGAGTTTCGTAGAGTTAGCGTACAGAATGGGTAAATATATGTAGGTTTTTGTGACGTTTATTTGAAAGTGTAACTAAAATGCAGATTAAATTAATACTTTGAGTGCTGCTGCTGCTTGTAGCATTGCAAGACAAGGGTTTTTATTTGGTGAATTAATATCTTATGTGATCGTAATTTTCTAATATGTTTAAAATTGTAATTTTTTTTTTAGTGGATTCGGTTCCAGAGGGGGAGAGTAGAGACGCAGTTATTTAGTCCTGAATGTTTTAGATAGGGCGTAATGTTTGTCGTTATGGCCAGGTGGTCTTCGTAGGAGACAGTAGCTTTGTTTTCTTTTTGTGTTCTAGTTTTTCCCGCAGGAGTTTTGGCGTCGTTTGTTGTTTTAATGCGTAGTTTATGATTGTGCCCTAGAGGGTTCTGGATAATGGAACGAATGATGATGGTCACGCCACCGAGAACCAGTCAATGAGAGCACGGCGTGTAGCGCCCCTTCACCTTTCGTTCTGGAATATTTTGCCTCCGCCTTGTTTTAGAATAAGTCATGATGCGGACGAGATAGGACGCGCGTGGGGCTGCGGCCCAAATTACTACAACATGTAGTTTTCTGCTTAATTTTGTTTTGATTATTTGCTATAGTCTTGCTGCGTTTCTGCTTGTAGTTTCTGTGAACCGGATCTACCGTGTTAGACAAACAGTGTATTTTGTACCGATGTAAATTGAAAAATCTAATAAACAAACAGTCTCGGATCATAGTGAAGCATATTATTTCGTGACTTCTAAATTTGCCAGTTTCTATGAAAGTTCTAAATTTGGTCTACAATGCGACGTAACCTATAAAAATACTGCCAGTAAATTCCGGAGTACTTGACTACAGATGAAGAGAAATGTTCCAGTTTTCATCCCTGCCTTTTTGGCTGGGTGATCGTTGAGCTAGTGCACTGGTCTAGGTGGACTGTTGTGCTACAATTTGTCGACCCAAGTGGGGCTCGGGTACTTGTACGAGACAGTAACGTCACAACTTGTTCGCCCTTCGTGGGGCAGCTGAGATAGCGGAAACGCTACATGCTGTGTAAATTTTTTGGGGTAGTTTTAGTATTTGCAATGTTTTAATGTTATGTAAATATTTCAAATTCTTTAAATAACAGTACATTTGCTATGAATCAATCTTGTATTTGGTTGAGAATAGACATGCAGCACAGTGTAAAGGAAACATCAACTTTAAGTCGTGGTTTCTCTTGTTTTACGTGTTAGTAGGGCTGAACCCCTCTTCATTTACAGTATGTATGTTGGAATCTTTCCGTAGACCTTATTACACGTAATCACACTTCTTCAAGTGTGGCGAGTAATTTTTTTATGTTCTGAAGTGTGAGAGATGGTTATCGGTTCCGATGATTGTAAAGTAAACATGGTCTAACCCGGGTTGTTTGCAAGCAATCCTGCAGCAATATTCTCTTAAAATAGCTTGTGAAATCCATAAACAATTAATTATAATGCGTTGTATGCCTTTTAGCCATAATTAAGAGAGAAAAAATTGTTGAGAAAAATTTTTTTCCCTGAATTCTGCGCATAATGTGAGCATCTAATTTTTTTTATCAAAAATATAGTCAAATTACTGCACACTTTAAGGGAAATGGTATATATTTACAGTATATAAATAATACATTCGAGACTATTTTATGTCTTAACAATCATACTACCCTTAAATACTACAAGTAGCTATAAGTAAGGTCTTTGACCTTCTCAGTATTTAGGACTGTTACATTGGTTGCATCTACTGTCAAAAAAGTACAACTTTATCCTGAATACAGAGTACTAATGATGGATCATTTGAGGAAAACATTCAAAATGGTCAACTCGCTCATGGGAGTGGCTCTTTGTCAAGGAGCCAGTCATTCACGAGTGGCAAATGCATGGTTGTGCACATTTACAGGGAAGCAGCTGTTAATTGGCTCATGGGTGATATAAAATACTGCTAGTGTAATGTTTGGGTTATACTACCCACTCATATTTTACGGCCATGCAGTCAGTAATTACATAATAAATTAATAACTGAAATATTGTACAAAATGTGGCATGCACTTTCTATGTGGAAACATTTTCCAAATTATTATTATAGTTTCACTAAACAGTATTAATACTGTTATTAATATAGTTATCTGTTTATTCACATACTTCTTAAAAATATTTGTAAGTATTTGCTGAACATATCTTCCTTACCTATACTGTAAGATGCTCTGTAAGCAGACATTGTAATGGTATTTTCATGTAAAATTGTATGCAATACAAATAGTTTATTCAGATGAGTGGACTAGTTCAAACTCTAACCTTTCATTAAATAGATAAATTCTAAAAATTTGCCAAAACTTATTTTTTTGAAGAAGTGTGCATTTCTACCTGAAGTTGACATTATTGTAAATGTGCATAAGCTTTCCAAAATTCATAGATTGTATTAATTCAGGAAATACATCCTGTAGTGCAACACTAATTACTCAGCCTTGTGGCATCTTGTGCGGTAGAGCAGAATCAATTTTCTCAGGGTCCAAAATTGCTTATTGTGAATGTGAGGTCCAAAATCATGCAAAATAAAATAATGAAGTCCAATGTAGCATGGTACACAAACAGCACTTTACTTGACATTCAAATACGATGGTGAACGACACTTATTAAGCGGGTGGGCCACAGACAAATTCACTGTCAATACGTGTTCTTTATGCCACTGATCGTTGCCGCACCCGACGGTCAAGTAACCCCCTCTTCTTGTCTTGTCTAGGCACGTATGCCCCGGAACAACTCGTAGTGAAAATAAGAAGGATGGAACTGGTGCATTGCTGATTAATATATCCTGTATACTTAGCACCGTACCCAGCAGTGTGCTTCTCCAGGTACTCTTCTGAATAAAGCATCAAAACCCTTATGGTACGGAGGCAGCATGTCCATACCTGCTCCCTTTGTATCAAGAACATGTCATTGCCACCAGGAACTTGTCCTTGCAGAACTAAATTATCTCTGGTTACTCTACGTGACAAATATAACATCCTAACACAGGAAACTATTTAAACATGAGTCTTGAAATATTTAGTTACACTGAGTTTGACAACTAAATCAGTTAATCATTATTGGTACAATTTCGTCATTGCAGAGTGATACTTAACGCTGCTTTGCCAGACATCACACGATGCAACCTTTCCCAGAAATCCAGCTACCTTTGTCTGAGGTCACGTGCACCCTGGCGCCAACCTGCCGCCCTTAAGCTCCTACTTGAAGTCAAAATTTAACTAAATATCAAAAATTGTAATTTACACGATCTGACATAATTTGAGCTACTTGACCTAAATAATTATTCAAATATTAAACAAAATATCTTCTGGATGGCATTCCATATTCACGCAGGACTAAACTTCATCCCCTGGCATTGCTGTATTCATTGTATTTTTTTCCCCCTCTCATAAATTGGAAAGGTTGATTATATACACAAATTCAAAATAAGTGATAGAACGATGCACTTCGTTGAAACACTGTGGCACTTGTAGGCTGAGATCCGCTAGGCCTCGGTTGCTCAACCGGGCTGCCACGAAATTGGGGATCCATATTCACATTATTTTTTTTTTAAAACCAACTTTACAGAAATGCCTTAATGGGTTGGAGGCTCTTTATACATAAACAGTTATTAGCTGGGTGTATGATTATAATTTAAAACAAAAAATATACATATATAGAGTAAAACTGCATAGACTGGTTAGGCCTCTTTACAGTACAGTAGTTTTCAATTGGACTTTTTAGAGTTGCATTAGTTTATTTTTAGTCTCAAAAATATAACATCTTTTACTTAAATTACAGTACTTAATGAAAGTTTGTTTTATTCATAACTTGGATATACTACACAGATCTCAAAAATTTTTTCAAATTTTTGTTTCTCCGTGTACAAACTGTTTACAAACGTATTTACTTATTGTTATGGCCTTGACCTATTTGTATGTTGGTACTGCTGACGTCATACAGTCAGCTGGTAAACCTTGACTAGCGCTGGCCCGAGCCCAGTTGCTTCTGACCTTCGGCTCGGCTAGTATGTTTGCTTGTGGTGTCCATGAACAGACACAACACTTATTATTGTATGTAATAGATATGCTGACATTTTGAAGTGACAGTCAGCAGCACAAAGAGGTGAATTTCACTCAGCTTGTTCATTTGCAAGTTTGTTATGAGCAGAATAAGATAATTTCTATAATCAATAGTTTCAGATTTACGTGGAAAGAATTGATTTAATAATATGGTTTCTGAGTACTCACTTCTCACAATGCAAATGTTTAAATATGTTGAAGCTTCTCGTTTACCTCAATAGGTTGGGGGGGGGGGGCAACCTCTTTTAAACTGGCTGATAGTACTGTTCTCAGAAAACAATTGTATAATCAGATACCTGGCACACAAGATACTGTCATAGAGTGATACAATAAACAAACTCTGCACTTTTTGTTTGTGTAATCCGGTATGTCAGTATCGCAGATAGCTTTTTGGCTGCTACGAATGTTGACTCATTTTACAAACGAATCAGCAGACTCATCAGTAGTAATCTTTATGTATTTTCTTCCGTTCCCTTTTGTGTTTGTTTTCCATATTTTAAATTGTTGGATCACAAAAGATTGATTCTCCTATAAAAAAATTCTTTATTTTCATATATATAATTTTTTAATTATTTTCATATGTTTTAATTTTTCAAATATTAAAATTTTAATCTCAGTTATTTTTTTTATAGTAGACCTTGTATCCTACAACGTAGTTATTAAGTTCGAATTATTTATGTTGGCTAGGCTGGTTTTCCTTAAAAAAAAAAGTAAAACCATTTTGTGCAAATTTGGACTTTGTCATGCAATTTAAAAAAAACTAAGGAAGTTAAAAAATTTTCGGTATGGTTAAAAATAGTCACAATGTACGTTTACAAAACAAACCAGAGCTTGCACAAATATAAAAATTGTTAAAGCAATTAAAATTTTCGGTCAAACCCCCCTTTAATTAGTTTTTATATTTTAAAACAACTGAATTTGTCACAGATTGATTTTTAGTTTGGGTCCCTTTCCTGCACATTATTTTTATGCAATAGATTTTTTTTTTATTCCGTCAGTAAAAATAAGTTTTCAAGGTATTGGACAGATGAAACCATTTAACAGTGGGCACTCCTACTGTTAATTAATGCGAGATGTAGCGTGACATAGCAAGTGATAACTCGGAGCCTAATAGAGAGAGCTCATAACTGGAAAGAGAAGCAAGTGGTTTGTGTGAATACTTTGAATGTGAGTGATAACTCGGAACCTGGTAAAGCATGATCTCACTTGGAAAGAGAAACGAGTGGCTAGTATGAGTACTTGGAATGTGAGTGAGAACGCGAAACCTGGTAAAGCTAGATCTCAATCGGAAAGAGAAACGAGTGGCTAATGTGAGTACTCAGAATCTGAGTGATAACTCGAAATAAGGTAAAGTGAGACGCTAATCTGAAATAGAAATGATTGGCGAGTAGTTTGCATGTGAACTCGGGGAGTAGCATAGACTCAATTTACTGGCAAGTGTAAAATTTTAATAAGATGAAAAGCGTAGTATATGATAAGGAAAAATAAAGGCGGCATTGTGAATTATCTATTTTGCTTTGGGAGATGGAGAGAAAGTGTATAAAAAACTGAGATATCGAATCATTTTCAGCACACAAGAATAGGAAACCGAGAACTCCAAGAAGAATCAGGTACATACTAGTTTTATTTTCAATTGATTCTGCCCATCACTATTGCAAGTCTTTACAACAGCACAATTAGCAAGCTGTTCCTGGTTGTTCGCTAACAAGTACTGACAGCAGCGTGAGCCATGAAGTGGAAAGTTATTCTCTGCTGCTCTCTGCTTCTTGACTCTCCTGACGCATGAACTAGAAGACACTTCTATTCTCCTATAGAAAGAGCATGTGAGGTATCACTTTGAATAGAGCTAATTCAAACCATCACTGCTGCATAAAAGTATTTTAAGGACCATACTGTGCTCCAATTGAATCTTGCTTTTCACTATACTCTCATTAGCACACCTGACACAAGATGAGGCATAGTACAGGAGTTAGCTTAGTGCTTGTCTACTATATAGTTCATTTGTGGTTCTCAGGCTCTGGAATGTTCGGATGGGCAACACAAGTATCAGGTTTTTATATTAAGGTACATTGTGTTGGAAGTATGTAGTATGTAGGTATGTAGTGACTTAGTCGTTTACAATTGCAGCAACCAGCTAAACTTTTTTTTTTGCACTTTAACTCAGGTTAACACATATATAGTATCTCCTGTGAATCCAGCTAATCACCTTTGATATGTACATAATATACAGTATGTGTTTTAAATTAGTTCTGTAAGTATATAAATGTTTTAACAGTTTATTGTAGGCTATTATTTTTTTGTGTGTGTTGGTTTTTTTGAACAATCCATCGTTACATTAAAACAGTAGTAACTAGTGTTGTTTGTGCGTAAAATCTTCTATTTTGTAATTATTATTTTGAAAGTGAACTTACACCAGACTTAACTCCATAATAATAACTTGTTTATGTTCTGGCAGTCATCACCATGTTTGAATGATGGTGTGTGCATTGACGGCGTAAACAGCTACACTTGCAACTGCAATAATACCGGCTACGAAGGAGAGCTTTGTGAGGTTAACATTGATGAGTGTCGTACCAACCCTTGTGTTAATGGTGGACATTGCAAGGACCACGTCAAGAACTATACATGTGATTGCTACCCAGGATATACAGGTAAAATGTATTTTTGGCTTTGGCTGCTGTGGAAAATTAATACATAAAACACAATGAGGAATGGCATGGGTACAGTATTTTTGTGCAGAAATAAAAAGTTGGTCTTTGTGATTGCAATAATATTAAGATAGAGATACATAAATAAGTACTTGCAGGTGAGTACATAAAACACCTAGTCTGACAACACATTTTTTCATGTGCTTGTGCCATTGTAACATAAACCAACAGGAAAAACCTGTCGCTGCACATGCAGCCTCTAACAATCTTAACTTTTGACTCCTGTTACAATACCAGAGTGGTAAAGGTCTTACTACCCTCAAGAGAATAGTGCTGAACTGAGGTGCGTGGAACTAGCATATTAGTACACAACCAGATCCAGACATCATCCTAGCCTCAACATTAGATAGAACAACCACCTTGACACATTTTAAAACTTCTCGCCCTCTTACGCTGCCAGCTGTACTAGTTACATACCACCACTTACAAAGTTTCTACTAGAGTATGCTGCAGTTTGTCACTCAAGAAAACTGACTTAGCCAGCGAAACATAATGTCTGCTTATCCACATGAAAAAATGTATTCTGTGTTTTTTATATACTCATTTGCAGGTACAATTCTGTAAATACTTGTACATTTCTAAATAGTATCATCATTTAGTAGCCTTGCAGCTTTTTCTCACCACTCTTATTTACATGAGAAGCTGATCTTTCCTCATAGAAGGTATTTAACTGTAATAAACATAAATTTTGTTATTGGGAGGTAATAAAAAGATTGCTTTTTAAGAATTTTGGGATGGACTGCGCTTTCATTTCGTTGCAAGGAAATACAGTACAGCATTCATTAATTATTTAATTTTTTTTTTTCATTATGTGGAGAGTTTATATAACTTTACCAAAATAAAATAAAAAAAATAGAACAAGCTAGCCCAAAAATTGTATTATTCAGTTACAGCATGGATTATTCTGAATTGTGTTTTAAGGAATTTTTACATCCTAATGTTTTCTTTTGTGCACAGCCCAGTTGCAGTTCAATCTTCTCACCAATTATTGTGGGAAAAAAAATTCTTTGATAGGTGTAACTAATTCCCTAAGTTTTTGCACCCACATTACGTAAAGAGTTCTGCCTGTTTTCCATGTTGTATAACTGAAAAAAAAAAAATGCTTCTAGTAATGATTTCTAAGATTGGTAACAATTTACTTTATAAGTTTTTTTTTATACTCAGAAGGTACTGACTCTAAGTTTTTTAAAATATTTTAGCACAAGTACTTACGTTTTGGCACTTGACAGAGACACACAAAAATGTCTCTTTGCCTGGGGAAGCTGCTCTAAGTAGCGAAATGTCGCGATACGTGCTTCCGCGATTGTGTCGTCCTATATTTTTGTGTGTATCTGTCAAGTACCAAAACGTAAGTACTTGTGCTTCTGTCTTTTGTACGTATTGAAAGTCCAGCGGTCTCTTCCTTTCATTTATATTTATAAAATTACGGTATATCTATTTTAAGTGGATAGTATGTCTTCATGTGTCATTGGCAGCAAGGTAATTAAAACTAAAAGTAATTTCTCAGACAATTGTTGATTAGAAACATAATCTGTCACTTGCCTCTACTAAGCAACTACTCATATATACAGGTGGAGTATTGTATTTATTTAACCAGAATCACAGAGAAGTTCCAACAGATAGCCTGAACGTAGCCATGTTGCCAGACACTGCCTACTTTGTGCCCCCGGTACAGCCAACCTCTCAGATTTCAATGTCCTATACTCCTCCCCCCACATGTATAGAAGAAAGATGGGTGTGTAAATGTATAGTACAAATACATAACATTGAACACACACAAAGATTACATTGTCCACAACAAACAAGTGTCCCTTAAACATTATACTACAAACAATTTCATTGTCAACAACAACCCAATGCTTCTTAACCCAGTGCTACAAAATTATACAATTATACTGCAGACAACACTCTCACACCTCTTTCTGCAGCTCACTATACATCGGTAACTTTCTTTTTAACTCTGTCTCATTGGGTACCTACGGCCCTTAGCAGGACTATTGCTGAGCGGGGTCGCCTTTACCAAAACTCCTTTGAAGTGCTCACTCTCAATGCTGCCCTCACAAGATTCTCTATTTCCTGAAACCAGGTAGTTGTGTTCACCACTGTCACTGCCATGTACCCTTTTTTCCCTTTCCTTTTTCATCACTCACGGGAGCCACATCAACTGGGTTGAACCCCCAGAAACAGTCACTATCATTTGTTTTACTAACCTTCCCTTTTGGCATGCTCTTGACCTTTGTGACTGTGTCATTAACAGTGACGGGCTCCAAAAGATAATCTGTATCTTTAGAAAGCACTTCGGCCAAAGTACTACTACCCCTTTCGCAGTCCAATCTGTGCCAGTCTTGAGGATATGTTGATAATTGCTGTACTGCTAGTACTTGTAAGTTCACACACTTCAGGCCATTTGGAGGAGCTATCCATTAACACCAGGAAGTTCTTCCCCAAGAAGGGGCCAACAACGTCCGTGTGTACCCTGTGCCATGGCTTGTCAGGCCATACCCAAGGCAGAAGGATTGGTTTGTGTGGCGTGTACTTCTCCTGAAAGACAATTCAGACAATGCTGTGACCTTTTGCAACAAATCATTCAACTTCGGCCACCAAACGTAGGATTGTACCAGAACCTTTCTTTTACAAACACACTGAAGTGGCTGGAATGTAATTCATTCAAAACTCTTCCCTGTAGATACGGCGGCACCACCACTCTGTGGCCCCACATCAGCATGCCCTGTTTAAGTGTCAATTCAAGTCTTATTGTATAGAATGACTTCAAGGTCTCCTCAACCTCTGCAGGCCAACCATCACGAACACAACTTTTCTCAGAACCTGATCACGTTCTGTAGCAATACTAATGGCTGGTCCAGTCACTGGCAAAAGTTCTGCAACTCCAACAAGTAAATACGAAAATGCTTCTGAAGCCACCACTCGGTGCAATGGCAGCCTGGAAAGGGCATCTGCATTTGAATTCTCTGAGTCCCTCACATACTACACTTAATAATCATATCCTTGCGACATGACGGCCCAATGCTGGAGGCAATTTGCAGCCAATTGAAGAATGCCAAAATTGTTCCCAAATATGTGAGTTAGAGGTTGGTGGTCAGTAACAAGGCAGAAATTCTGTCCATACAGGTATTGGAAGAATTTCTTCATGTCAAAAATGATTGCTAGAGAAACCTGATCTAGCTGTGAATATTAATTCCTAGTTTCTGACAGCGTACGAGAAGCAAACGTGATAGGTTGCTCTGACCATCAGGATACACATGACTTATCACAGTCCCAATGCCATATGGGGAAGCGTCACAAGCCAACTTGATAGGCAACTCAGAGTCATAGTGAGCCAGCACAGCAGAGGAAACAATAAAATCTTTGAGCTTCATGATGGCCACTTCACATTGTGATGTCCAATTCTAACGACATCCCTTCTTCAAATGATCATGCAAAAGTGCCAAGATTGTGGAAAGATTACCGTATTTACTCGAATAATGGCCGCACCAGTATTTTGAAAGGCTTAAAGCAGTATTTTAAAAACCCCAAATAATGGCTGCACCCAATATTTTTCAACATGGGACATAATACAGTAAAACTATGTTAAAACGTTTACCAAGGGATGAGGTTATGCAATGGATTTCGGCGAGAAAACATCTTAGCCAGAATGGCAAAAAATGTTATCTGCAAAACGTGACCATTGCAAACGTTTGTCGATTGGAAGCGCGGTGCGCTGGCACGCACGACTAGATCCTCCGGTTTTTGTGCCTATAAGACGTGGCGGCAGAAGCGAGCGTCTAGGTACCAGACACGATGAGTCACACTCGCTGGTTGATATGTGCTGTTGACACGTTGAGTCACACTTACTGGTTGATGCGCTGTTGACACGTTGAGTCACGCTCGCTGGTTGATGTTGCTCTGTTGGTAAAGTAACGGCGTCTGGAGAGTTGTGATGTTTTAAGCATGAATCAGATTTGTTTATAAACTACTTCATGGGAAATAATAGCGTTCATGTAATGGACCATAAAATGTAACCGTCTTATGCGGGATAATTTTAAACGATTTTCATTTTAGAAATGGACTAGTAAATATAGAAAAAAAGTTACGTTTGTTATATTGTACACCAAAAAAATTGAGAAGGTAATTATTTTGAAAACCCCTTATAGTGGCCGCACCCCATTTTTCGGCCCTAAAATTTTGCCAAAAATATGCAGCGATTACGCAAGTAAATACATAGGCGGGAAACATGCGTAATAGTTGACCAATCCGAGCTGTGCACGCAATTGCTTGAGATCTAGTGGAGCTGGCGCATCTAAAACTGCCCTGACGCTGTCACTGCACCTATACAGCACCTCTTTGTCAATTGTATGACCTAAGAAGGTTACTGAAGGCTGAAAAATTTTGCACTTCATTATATTTACTTTAAGACCATGCTTATCTAGATGCTGGAATACAGTATCCAGATTCTTCCAGTGCTGCTCCTGTGTTTGCCCGGTAACCAAAACATAATCGTGATGACTGACCTGGGAATCCAACCTAAGTCTTCCAGAATGTGATGTGGTATAGGTGATTATTTAGTGATTATGCTATCAGAATAAATTTTAGTATAAATAAATACCATTAACATTGTACTGGGCCATCAATTTTAAAATCTTTTGAAAAAATTTAAGTGTTAAAAATTTTAGTTTTGTTGTGGGTTTATCCTTTCTCCTCTCCAAAACAGTGACACATGTATGTTCACGGTTTATTTAATTTTGACAAATTACATGCCAGCATGCACAATTGCTGTTGTAGAGTGTACATACAAATGTGTGCACTTTATGCACCGTATACCATAGATTTGTAATGCTAAACTGGCACTTGCACATCCAATCACAGAGTAACCATTACTTAATGCATTTGCATTTGATACATTTGCATGATAAAATGTGTGTACTCGACAATGTACAACTATGTTGCGAAACTAGTAGTTCATGCACTCTCGTGGTGTAATTTTTTTAAACTGTAGCACAGACAAAGCCATATGCCGACCAGCAGAATGGTAGAAACAACTGGTCAAACCTCTTTCTGTTTGCATGTGCTGTGTTAGATTTTGCAGTTGGTAGAAAACCTAAATATGTTACATACTAAAAAGTTTATAAAAATTCCATGTTTTAAGTTTAATTTGATTTTTAATTCAAGGTTGTTGCTTTTTTAATTTAATTTTTATTTTATTTTGGATGGGTAGACAACTGTTTTGAGAAACATTTAACAGTCTACCGCAAAATAGTGTTGCCTGCCATATACCTGGAGGCTGGTGGTCGGCAGCTGTTTCGTAACACTTTGTGGACTGGACCCTGACTCACAGGCCGGGCGGCTACGTGATGGAAGTCAACGCGGAAGCTAAATCATAGATACCTGTCCCAACTGCGTCTTAACCCTTCGAGGGCGCCCTACGTTTTTCACTCAAGTCATGTTTGAAACATGTTGTAATATATATTTTTAGACCTCTGAAATGTGATGAGTCCCCGACTGTTTTGATGAGTATATAAGCGCCGAATCTACAACTTTGGGGACAGTTCGCTATTGGCCGTGCTAGAGGAAGGTGCTATGCTTGTAGAGAGCGACTGGTGAAGACATCTTGGAGACGTCAAAGTCTACTGTGAGGCGGCAGGCGGCTACCTTCGGAGCAGTGTTGGGCGAAACAAGAGGACTGCTGCGGCGGGCTGACGAGCGAAGAGGAGGTGCGCGACGGGAGTCGAACCGAAGACCTCAAGAGTGAAGACAGCGGTGCACTCGAGGTGCTGCGCAGCACACTGTGATTCATCACCACCGCTGACTATTAAGGTTGTACGCTGTCACTATTTGAGAGACTGTTGATTGGATATATGACTGAATTTTATTGTGATTTGTAGTGTTTAATTAATTGATGGTAGACATTTTTTGTTCTTTAATTGTCAAAGTTAATTAACATGTCTGTGACACAGGAGTAATTGTGTGCGTAACTAATTGTGTTGTGAAAGTTATAGTTGATTGCTGTTTTGTGTTTTTGTAAGCTTTGTGAGCTAGTAAATCAATAATTTAAATTCAACTCTTTTTATTTCTACTTATAAGACCGCTATCCCAAAAGAACTCACGGGAATTGCCCACATATAAAGTTTTTTTTAAACTTGTAACAATATACATACAGAAGCACTGTGAAAACAGTAGTGGATAGGTACTTAATTCAGACAATTCAACATGTCAGCAATCCAACGGATTACAAGTGGTCAAGAAACGACAACACTGTAAAGTCTACAGCACCGACAAGTGTACAGCATTGACAGATATCATCGCCAATAATAATTTTAAAGTAATAGTACAATAGTAGAGCTCAGGGCAACAATTTGAATCATTAACAAGACAAGAAACAAATAGCTTATTGCTTAGTAGAGGACCATTCAATAGGACATCAGCGATTCTACAAATACAGAAGATTACCAACAACTAACAAACAGGCATAACAAATGCCTATGTCAAATTACATCTTAAAATTAGATAGAAACATGTACTCGCAGAGTGTCATGGAGGTTGACAGTTACACACACGAAAAGGACGACACATTTTGTGCGGAAGCACGAATTGCTACGTTTCGCCACCCGTGGCTTCGTCGGGCGAAGAGAAGACACTGTACTGCAATATGGCGGACGGTAATTGGTTAACCTAGCTGCCAGGAAGTGAACTAGAGGTAGGCGGCAGTTTTGAAAATGAATTGTGGTTATCAGAGGTTGAGGCCAGATGGCTGTCTTGATTTTGTTATGTATAGGTGGGCCAGTTCCGATCGCTGTAGTTCTGCATTATTGATTGATGGTGTTAAGGCTTTCACCACTCTGCTTATGTCAGTTTGCACTACAGAGTAATGTTACTGCGAGAAATGAGAATGGGGTCATGGGTAATTACGAATCTGCATTGTTGTTACATAATCTCTTGGATCTTAATATGACTGATAAATGTGATTTATGTTTTAGTTAGAGTATCATCAATATACATAGAGTTTCTCATGTCTTGAAAAAATGGTTGTACATTCTCCACGTGTAAATAGATGGACTAAGAAACTCGTAGTTAGTGACATATTTTAGTATGGAAGGTATTACGTGAGCAGCTGACAGTTTTAGGAACGACCAGTTGTGTCAATTGGGTGAGGTTATTACTTTCCTATCTACCCCAGAGGAGCTTTTGAAGAACGTCAGAAATAACAGAATTTGCCTGGAGTACAGTGATGGCAAGGATAACTCTGTGCCCCTAAACTTCATAATTTTTACATTGCTTTCTAGCTTGTGTATGAGATGAATATAGTGCTGATTCCAGTCAATGCAGTTGTATTCCGGGACAGAGTTAATGAAGGATTAGTGTAGGAATTGCATACAGGTAGGGTTTCTGAAATTTATTGTGTTTATTGTTGTAAAGCCTAGAGCACTCTAGGCCTTGTTTGTAATATTATGTGGTTCTTAAAATTAAGTTTCTGGTCCCCAGGTCATCGACTTCAGAGGTTATTGTTAAGACATTATTGTTAATAAGGTAGTTGTTGTAATGTAAAGGATTCTTTTCATCTACTGAATGTAATATTACATCTGTCTGTGTTGAGAGTTATTTTATTTTGCTTGCATCAATATGTTAGGGTGATGAAGTCTGATTGTAGTGCTATACAATCCTGGATAGAATTGATTAGCCTATAGAGTTTGAGATCGTTAGCAAGGAGAAGGCTATTGGATTTGATTATCTGTGGGTCTTCTGCTGTAAATACTGTGGATAATAGAGGACCTAAATGAGAACTTTGTGCTACCCCAGGTGTGAATTTAACTGTGTTAGAGGTGTGTCCATTAATAGCAACTTGCTGGTATCTGTCAGTTAAACATGACTTGAGCCGTTGCGGGAGCAAGCCAGTAAACCAAATCTGCTCAATTTTTTGCACCAAAGGGAGTGATAGAACTTGTCGAAAGTCTTCGAAAATCTATGTACACAGCATCAACTTTTTTTGTTCTGTGAAGGAAGTGAGGATATCAGCGATATATGGTAAGAGGTTAGTAGAGGTAGATCTACCCTGCATGAATCCATGCTGTTCAGGAGGTAAATATAGCTAGCTTGTTTTAAAAAAGAAACTGCATGGAACTACAATCAATAATTTTCTGCCAACGGTATGACCGTAACACAACCATTATCATTGTTTATGTTGAATATTGTGCATGTTGAGGCTGTTTGAATGAAGGCATGCTTTGGAGCACGTCAGGGCAAGCACCGGCACTGGCTCAACCCCCCCCCCCCTCCTTACCTTTGAGGCAAGGCACGCCAATGGATAATGGCTTAGGAATGTGAAGGGAGGCGAACAATGACCGTGAGGACACTGGCGGATGGGGGTTGGGTTGGGACCGGCAGGCGGGCTGGTAGCAGGTTTGCTTGGCTGGACACGGCATTCAGTCAGCATGAGGACTCGTGATCTGACGCTTGCAGTGGGATTGTTTGTTGGAGTGATGTATATGTGCATGTAGTTAAAAATCAAAATAAAATGCACGTCTGCGTAAACAGTGCACTTGGCAGTGATTTTTTTTAAGGTTTGTTTTCAAAGTGCTCACTTTACTGTGAAGCTCATATAGCTACCAGTATAATGTTGGTGGACTGTGTACCTCATAGATAGCTTTTTCACAAAAGAGTGAAAGCACTACATAATCCAAGGTTCAAAACCTGTTTTTGTTTTTTCCAGCTTTTTTTTTTTTGACAGCAGAGAGGTAACATTAAATCAGTATACAACTACAAACCTTACTGATTTGCTGCTTGCATACAAACAAGTGATGTTTGTAAAAAGATTTTCCGGTACAAATATTCTGCAACACTGTTTACATTATACTACTTTGAAAATCTGCAACAAACTGCTATGTAGTATTTTAAGTGCTTTACAGTATTGTGTAGCAAATTTTAAGGAAAAACAAAATCTCAATCAGTGGATACTCTTCCTTTTCTTTGTTTCACATTCCTTCAGTTTGTTTTCGGCTTATGATACTCTGCGACTTACAAAGAATTCAATTATATTTTGTTCAACGAGGGACTGTTTTTCTGCAATGTCATAATTGGAAATGAAAAATCCATTTTGCATCACATTATGAGGATTTGGCATAGCAAACCACTGTCTGTGCGACATTTCTCAAATTAAACACGTATTTAATACTTTGCATCGTTACATTTTCCTGGCTGTTGTGAGAAAACTAAAAATATATTGACTGTTGAATATAGCTATTTTAGAGAGTAATCATTCCACAGTTGTGATATGTCTAGAATTTCAGTACAGTACTTTTAGAGTATATTTTCATTTTGTGTGCAGTAATGCTTGCTGTTGAAATATATATCTTGGTTACATTTTTCTGCATTATTTCCTGTTTTAGATGTTGTATAATGTGAGCAGTCATTTGTTTGGCTCTTAATCTTCATTTTGAGGAGGATCTTTTGAAGAGATTTTAAGAGTAGTTGCCCACCCACAAAGTGAGGCTTGTCTCTGGTTTAGGACACACTAAACGGTTGTGTGCTGTTTTCTAACAGTAGGTTCATCAATGCCCTCCTCTGACCATTCAGATATTAGCTGTGAAGACTGCCTGCCACACACTATAATTTTCCCGGTAGCATTTTCAACATTTCAGAATTTAGCTTGAACGTCTGTGTTAGTCATGAAAGATTGAACATTCTGTCCATACAGCATAATGAATTTGCTCATTCAGCTGGTAACCGTATTATTTAGCCATTTATACTGCAGAAATGCACAGTTGTAAAACATATTTCTGCAAGAATTGTAGCCTGTAACTTCTAGGCGTAAATGTGAGTTCAACAGGCGATGGTTGGCCATGGATGGGGTGTTTGTCCCATTGTTGCCACAGCCACCAGATTTTTCACTTCTCTATTTTATTTGGGATACTATGAAGTTTTTGATGTACCAGACCTTAGTAGGGTCAAAGGAAATGTAATTATGTGACTCAATGCCACTGATTAATTCATTGGGACACAATCTGGACCTTTTGATTGTGTGTAGTGATCCTTACATATTGTGCGATAAATTTTAAGGCTGAAAATTCATATTACTTTTGTAAATATTATGCTCTTCTTTGTTGATAGAAATGTCTTGCAAATAAAATTTGTAGGATCTGAACATCCCGTGGTTGAAATACTATACTGTAATACTTGGTAGGCATGGGTTCTCCTTTTATAGAATGTTATGGTATTTGTCTAGCACCACATACTGCTTGCTTTCTTTTCTTTTACCATAATTTGTTTTGTATTGGTACATTCAAAAAAACCTGAGCGGCTTGCTGTATTCAAGATGATTCAGACATTGCATAGAGAAACCTACGTAGTATCATTTAATTTGATTATGGACAATAGTTATGTAATTGTGTCATAATTTTGATTTTGGCATTACAAAAACCATTATAATTATAACATAGGTATTAGTAATTTAACACCTAACTTTGTGTGACTTATTTGCAGGAAGTAACTGTGAGATAGATATCAACGAATGTGAAAGCAATCCATGTCAGTACGGTGGCACATGCTTACAGCACTCCAATATCTCTTTGTATATGAATGAGAATAGTATTAATGGTGATTCATATATCCCAGAGGTATTTAAGAAGGAGTTTTCTCATGCATCTGCAAGTGGGTAAGTGTTTGTAATATTACTGTACTATCAGTAGTGTATATCTTTTACAGAAAAACCTTTAAATTGAGAATATGTGTAACAAAAACCGCTGTATAACAAAGTTTGTGTACAATCCAGTCGGAACTGTGTGTGAAACAAGTCATTTCCCACTCCTTATAAAAAACTTATTTTTGCCTCCTTGGGCACAAGAACCCTTTAAAATAGAGGCTACGAGAAGTCTCAGTACATAGGATTTTCTTTGAAGATTATATTATTTTACAGATCTATATTTCTGTAATATGGCAGGACATGGTCTCTTATGTGATGGATGAGAAATCTCTGCTGTACTGTACTTAATTTCATTGACTTCACTCATTACTCCAACATTTAATATAAAAATGTTTGTGGGTGTATGAATTAGAAATAGTTTTTGTTCTTCTAAATGTCTCAGATCATGGATATACTATATGTATAAATGTAATCTTAACCAACAAAATTTAGAAATGTACAGTTCATGAATGAGTGCTTTTTTTAGAAAGCTCATAAGTGTCATTTCAGAAACGAAATCTATTATATGGTTACTTAAAAAGAAAATGAAGAATGCTAACGTAATTAACTTTGCTTTAACAAATAATAAAAATAAACTTCGTTGGTTAGTTCACTACCCTGGAGATGCAACCAAACCATGACCACGCCTCCAGAATACATAAATACTCTCTCTTTACATTGTCTTTCTATCTAAATACTTTGGCAGGGGGGAGGGGTACTAGTAAACAACTAATATCTAACCTAACAGTGATCTTCAGTTGCCAGAGCCGTCATCAACTTAACAGGCCACGGCCGACTCTGACAACACACAACACAAACTACAAACTTCTAACCACCCCTGCCTAAATAAAACAAATGCCCTTCCGTCGCAGGCCCCTACTACAACTAAACTCAAAATAACTAAGTACACTAATCAACAAACAATTGTGGTGGCGTTTACCAAGTGACCTGCGACAAACTACATTCAAAACCCTTACTTTCACAAGGAAGTAAATCTAACATAAATACAGCTACAAGCTAAAGGTCATAGCTCAACATGTAGCTACATGACCTAAAAACAAAAGAGGGTAGGGGGGGTTAGAGCTTATAGAACACTCTCTTTCATCTGCGAGAGGCAGAATTACTCGACAACCTAGGATCTTGAGTTTATATGGTCCTTTAACAGGTTTCTGCCTCTACTAATTTGGTAAACCTTCAAAAGCTTGAAGCTAAACATAGAACTGCCTGAAATAAATGGGAAGTTACTAATAATCAGAATAAAATGGAATATTATCAATCAGAAAGACTTGAATAGATCTAGTTTTTATGTTTATTTAAAAATTAAAAATAATAAAAGGACTTAAATAGAACAGATACAGAAATTTAGTTAAATAATTTAGTGTAAAGATTTTGTAAAACAAAGTGATAAAATTTATTTCTTTAATATGGTTTATGCTTATTAAAGGCAAGACTAAACAGTTTGTTTACATTTTGTCTTTCTCTTGGATTGGTTTAAAAAAGAACTTTTAATACATAACTTCTAGACCAACTTAAGGTTTTAGTGTGTCCAGCCACTTCCAAATGAGATGTCCTTTGTCTTGTACTCGTGCCTTTCAAAGGGCTCCAGCTAGCCTTGATTCATGACAAATAATCTGCGTCGTTATTAACATGATGATTGCAGTACCCGAGAAACCGTAATTTCACATTTAAACTTATACCGACTCGTAACAAAGCCAAATACATTAATTTTCAAACACAGACGAGCTACGACATTTAGTTGCCTTATTTAAACTATGAAACTACATTACTTTAAAACGATTAGGCCGCCATTGCGGCCACGTTGCTTGAAACCTATGTAGTTAACACGAACTCACGACACAGACTCCCGAAAGGACAGAATAACTCTCATAATGTGTCTAACCAAATTGTCGAATAAGGTATGACGAGAATCCCATCCAAGAATCCACCTGAGAATTAGCCTACAAATCCCTCGCAACAATGAAGTTCAGTCCTAATATAAACCTGGCCTGCTGACATTTATGATTACCGCACAAACGTTTCTACGCGCGGGAAGATCAAAACAAACATAACCTTCTCCGAACGGTGGTGAAGAAACTTGCAGCGTGACAGTACTGTCAACTGGCTGTGACGTCAACTACCCCAGGTGTACCAACCAAACACAAGACGGAGGATGAGAAAGAAAATAGTAGACTATCGTCACTCACGCACAGCTGTTCCTAATATCGGCTAATGTGTCGTAAAAGCTTCGGTGGTTCATGCTCTTAGCTCAACGATTCTAGCGAACGTATTGGTTCAAATACAATGCACGTGGCCCGTGAATAAAAGCCTAACCTCATTGCTATTTACTACCAGATGTACTGTGACGTTATCGATAAACTGCGGATGTGTGTTGAAACTACTGATTCTTATAACAACTGGGCGCACATATGCGCCAAGGCCCGAATCGCTCTACATGAAAAATAAGATGACCGCATCTTAGCAAGAATAGCTTTACCGTAAATATGCTCTCGGTCCAACTAAAATAAAAAAATGGATCCGAACAAAAAAATGAAAACACAACCTGAACTTTTATGGGCGCGACAATATTTTATTCATGAAACTATGTTTCAGTAAGTGCAGGTGAGCGTGAAGGTAAAATGATCATGACATCCTTGAACATGCTGGAAACCAATTGATGATTCGTAAATATTTCGTAGAACTATGCCAGCAGAACAGTCATATCACTTTGTTAGTTTTTGGGGTTGACGATACAACAATTATAATTTTCCGTAAGGTTGTACACCATTCACTTACTTTGTTTAATCATATTAAATAGCCATCTGTAATAATAATGTATAGCGAATAGAGGGTCATTGTATTTTGTGTTATCTCCAAAAGAAGTGCTGATTACTTTAGATGCAAATTCTGAGTGGGGAAAAAAAAGGAAAATTTAGGCCCTCCCAAACCCCAAAGCTTTTTGTTAATTGACAGCTCTACAAAAATTATGATTTCATTAACATTTACCTCATTCAATCTTTAAGAATAATAGGGAGAGTATTAAAAACACTGTAATAAATAAATAAATAAAATGCTGTGTTCATTATGATATGTCATCTCCCATAGTTAAAGTACAGTATATCTTGGTATCTGTGATGATAACACTGGTTGAATGCTAGGAACAAAGTGAACTGTTTCTTCTGCTCTAACATGGTAGCGTAAACTGTCTTATTATTTCATGAAAATTTGGATAGCAAAGCATAGTTTAAAACTTAATTCTTTGTTTCACAAGCAAATGTCGTTATAATTTAAAAGCTTTACTTTGCATTTTTATATTTTCAACACTAACAAATCATTCAGCCATTTCACTCATATCTGCGGAACCATAGATATTACTCTGTTATTTCAGTTTATTTTATTAATTATTTTTTTTTACTATGGTGTATAATAGGCCTACCATGTTTTACAAGTGCAAAATGTATCAAATTAAATGTTTGTGGAACAATGTGGTATTATTTTTACTATCAACAATTTTAAATTTAATGTTATTTTCTTTACTAAAGTGTATTCAGACGCAACCTTTTTAATTCTTCACCCAAACAAATTTTATTTAAAAAAATTATTTATATTTATACTAGTGGCATATTCTATGTTTACGTATGAAAACTGCTTAAAATGCACCATTTTGCTCTTAGAAATCCAAATTTTCTAAAGGGAGAACCCCCCGGACACACAGTTAATGTTCAGAAATGTGTATTTCTTTATAAAACTTTTGTGTCCTATCTCTATATGTATAATGAAGACTTCTAAAGTTATAAGTTTATTGTGAACTGCCATGAATATTTTTACAGCATATGTGGGTTTTGACCCTGAAGAACGGACACTTTCTGTATAAACACCACAATACATTATCCAAATATGATGATGTTATTTAACTATGCAAGTAATTAAAGTTTGTTGTTTTTAGCGACAATAGGGATTTACATACTATACAATATTTGTATGGGTTAACACATTTTGTTGAAGCTAATTTGAGAGTAATGAAATATATTTAGAAAAAAAATGTGAGAGTGTAACAATATGCCATATACAATTTATTCTAAAACTGTTTGGTATTTAATGTGTATGTATGTTGTGGGTTATTTTTATTTATCAGTGGGAGATTGCCTATATTTTAAGGGTCACACGTGCTTAACTAGACAGTCACCTGATTTTTTTCATATATGATTATGTGACTTGTAGCTGTCAAATGGTGTCAAAAATTTGACAACTTTATGTAAGCTTAAGTAATCACATAAATGGGTTGTGTGAAATATGTTAATATTGAAAAGGATGTTGAAAGTGAACTACAGTACTGCGAAAAAATTATTTATTGTGTCATTTAAAGTTTGCCAAATATAAATATTAAAATTGGAACCACAAAGTCAAATATCCAGCAATTCAACAGTCTGTTGCAGGCTATGCTTAATTCACTACGCGTGGCTTGACCATAAAATAATAGATTATTTGAACCAATTTCCTAATCTAAAATTCTGACACACAAATATCTGAGTGGATTTACAAATACTATTCCATTGTTAATGCAAATGAATATCTTACGTTTGCTCTTTTTACAGCTATGAATGTTTGTGTGTGCCTGGAATACTGGGAACCAACTGTGAAACAAACTTCAATGAATGTGACAGCAATCCGTGTCTAGCTGGTAGCTGCGTCGACAAAGTGGGTGGTTACGTGTGTGAGTGTGAAGAGGGATTTACAGGTGTTCATTGTGAGACAGACATTGATGAGTGTGAAGCTCAACCATGTGTTAATGGTATCTGTACTGATGGAAGGTAATTGTACCACTCATGCTTCTTAAACAGTTGTGTATTCTTGTGTGTGTGGTTTTATTTTTAGCATCTGTCTTTTATGTTCAGGGCTAGTTATGACTGTAAATGTGATGTAAACTTTGGTGGCAAGAATTGTTCGGTGCCTTTGATTGGCTGTCATGACGGCCCTTGTCGTAACAATGGCAGCTGCACAGCATACTTGGTTAATGAAACTGAACACAAATTCAATTGCACATGCCCGGCTGGCTTTCATGGATCTCGTTGTGAAAAGGTACAAATATTTTTAAAACTCAATATTTGCTTGTAAATTATTTCAAATATTTAATTTTTTAAGTTGTTCATAAAGATTTTAATATGTAGTTGTTAATTACTGCTTGGTTATTGAGTGTAAAATTAATGTATATAAATGTTGGATTTCAGAGCATACAATGACACCAACCCCTATGTGTATACTGAAGTGTTCTTGTATATTGATTATGCTGTTGGGTCATTGTAAAATCTGTGTCGAACTATCCTTTCAGAAACCCTGATAGCTTTGTGTCTGTGTAAAGACCTTTGCAGTTAGGTTTTACTTATCAGTTTGCATGTTAACAGCTGTTGAACTGCCAAAGTGATCTTGTCTATGTATGCAATTGGCAGTTTGGATGATAGCATGTATTATGTTTGCTTCTGTTGATGTACTGCCGCCAAAAGTCGAGCTTTTCCAGGACCCTGTCATTTGGTTTTCTCTGGAGATTAACTTTTGTGAACAACATACTTTCACAGCCTCTAGGTAGAACACGCAATATATATGTCAATGCATTTTTCTGAGGAGTAGGTCAGGAATTGGCATATTTAAATTTTGCACATTTTTTGTCGTGCGCACAGACTGTAATTTCTAATAAATGTGTAATACAGCAGTATGACATAAATCGAGGACTTACTATACAGTAGAACCTCTATTATCCGCGATAATGCAGGGGACGAGACAGTCGGATAACCGAATTTCACGGTTGATAGAGTCATTAGTTTATCTTATCTTGTGCCATTACTCAGACGTGGTTATTATCAACGGGAGTTGTTGCTATCTTATCTGCTACCAAGTAGCAGTCTCTGCAATTATCTGACTGCTACACGTCAGT